>JAQIXS010006327.1:0-10910 GCA_034700785.1 Rossiulus vilnensis | reverse complement strand
AAAAATGTCCTCAAAACGCATTTTTCCGATTTTGCTGAGAAAAACATTTTTTTCTGATTCAGGATGGTGAGTCGAATTTTTTGCACTAAAGTGTAGATAAAAGCCAATCGAGAATGCGAATGTGAAATTTCAGAAAATGGTAAATGCACTCTACTAAAGTTACAGTTATGTATGTATTTAGTAAAATAGAGAAGGAGAAAGGATTATGGCTTTGATAAAGCACGGAATAAAAGGTTAATGGTATGTTAAAATTAACTCAAGGCTAACATGGATTATTAAAGGGAAAATAGAGCGGAAAACGAAAGATACTAAATGAAAATAAGCAAAAACGTAGAACCTGTAGCACGAATGAATAAGGAAAAATGAGACATACATGTACGTTTGATGATAGAACTAGGAAAAAATTCACGGATGAATAAATTTATCTGCAAACACTGTAAAGAGGCAAAACAATAAAACCTTAGTCACAGTAGGAAGAACATGTCCATTTGCAGGATCTCAGCTTAGTACATTGCAGTATATTACAAATCTATTAATAGCAAGCATGAAACAATTTTTAATGAAGAAAACCTTGTAATGGACAAAGGGGAAGGACAGTGCAGTATATTGAAAGAAGGAAAATGTGAAGAGAAATAAACGAAGACAGGAAAGTAACAATTTGTTGAAAACAGGCACAAGAGATAATGGAAGTTTCAATATTTTACAAGTTTAAATTAGAGTAGAAAGATTTTATGCATACATGAAAAAATTGGGAAGCAGCAAGGAATAATGGGGACGGACTAAGTTATCTAGAGAATGAAATAAAATTGTGTATGTAAGTCAATGAAAATGAAAAAAAACATGGAGGCAAGAGGAAATTGAAAGTGGGCACAAAAGATCATTTCATTATGTGCCTAAAGTGCCGCCAGTGGATTCATTACATCTAGACAGACCACAAGAATCCAGAAACGTATACACACTCCATTTACCTACGTTAATTACATACAATAGGCATTTCTGTAGACTACATAATGTTTTCACTGTTTACCAATGAATGCGCCATGCCTGCATTATTGGTCTAGACCAATACAATGAAGATGGCTGGCCGGTGTTATTTATGACAGAATGCAAACGACAGCATTTGCGAGTCATTTTCATGTATATGCACCTCCGTTTGCATGTTGAAGGGGGTCAGAAGAGGGGAGGGGGTTGGAATTCTAATAAAATGATTCTGTGAATATATCATGGTGCAAGAATGTACCTCACTCGCTGCGCAATTATGGGTTACTGAACGTCAGATAAGAGAGCAAATTGCATAACTCAAGGGTTTGTTTCTGATAACCCTTAAAACTCAACCGTGCACGATGGCTGATGCACGGGTCAAAAGGTTCGAGGAACATGTTGACGAATTTGAATAATAAAAAAAATTGCGCAAGTAAGCCTCAATGTGATGTACATGTAGATAATGAAAATTCAATTAATGAAGGGTAAACAGAAACAGTTACCGTACCTAAAGCAGATCACTAATAAGCCATTAAAACAACTAGCAAATTTAAAGCGGAATCCCCATTAAGAAGTTATATGAGCTTGAAGAATTTATAAACTAAAATGCATTGTTCCCTTTATTTATGTTCAGACATAAGAGCGAAGTTCTCGCTTGTTTAATTCCATGCAATCCCAAGCCAATTCTGTTAACATTTCCAATGTTATTTTTATCTACCATAGCCTATGCATACATGAGTTGTTTCAACTTCTTAGTTCATAAATGGTATTAATGCAGATATTTAGTAGCTTTTTAATTGGGCTTATTCGCAGTATAAGGTCAGTTAGATACACTCATTCACATACATTAATGGCTTACATGGCTACTGAACAAGAGACCAGTTTCAGACCAATGTCTTCCCATCTAACGACACACCAGCTGCATTTCAGAACACACAATTAACCGTTCATTAAGCAAATATCGAAAATCGCTAAAATATAAAGAAACTGGAGAGCAGTACTTCAAGCGGCCTAATATATTAGTTGGCTGCTGGCAACGGCTGATAACTACACACTATGTCACGTCCAAGGGGAAAACTAAATGCCACCAATGAGGCAAACAACCTACAATTAATTAAACCCTAGTTGGTCATCCGGCCATGCAAACATGAAAACGCTGTTCACAATAGCAGGGATGGGAGGTCAGAATTCAGAAAACGCACTCGTCTAGTTTATTTTTCCTAAAATGCAAAAAAAAAAATCAGTTATGAAACTCAACGCTCTTTCGATTTGCCGTGATCTAGAATATATGATATCAAATTTGATTATCACCTACCAGTGTAATCATGGCTTCAGCTATAGAAAGATAATTAATCGCCATTGGAACCAAATACAACTTAAAATAAATGTAAATACGAGGGCTGAAAATTAAGAGTGAATGCATAATTCCAGCCCTCATTCTGAACACATTTTCTGTTAGCAACATTTCATGAAATACTTTCTAATATTTTAAACATGTAATTGAAATTGTCGTAGAGTTGTTGCAAACATCTAGTATTCATGTGTGTTTTAGTTCATGAATGTGAATATTTTACTGGTGCAGAAGCATTTATCGTAAAAACAAACTAAAAACCCAAACCCAAAACAACCCCAAATATAAGTTTTACTTGCAATCTGCGCAGTCTAATAATGTATGCTGCGAATTTAGCTCGGCATTCAGGATAAAATGTCCAAGCATTTGGAGAAAAAAATAAAATTAGAAAATATGCGCCAGACATTGAAGCAGCACAATTTAAATACCAGCCAGGCGTAGCACGCAAATCGTGAATTGTTAATTAATAATGAATCCGCGAAAAAGCCTTTCATCTTCGCTCCCTTTTATACGCCGAGACACGATATTCAAAATCGCGTCTATCACCGGAACTGCCAGGCGAATTTACAATAGAATGGCATAGAAAAGCGTGCCAATTTAAGTTGCCAGTTCTGTTATGTACTGTCTGGTATGCATTTCATAGTTCGGCACCTTAATTAGAAGTACACGCGTGCATGTAGCACCAACCTCAACAAGCAAAATACGTTCGTGCTTGGAAGATCGATAGGCCTATATATCAAGCTCCAGCAAAATGCTTCTTAATGTGTTAAGGAGATTTTGTTTCCAACTGAGAGGATAATCAAAAAATAAAGGAGCGCCGTTACAGCCTGCCGTTCGCAAAACTTCATTCATGAACTGCACAATTAAACCTACTCAAATTAAAGGAGCGTTCTGGAGTAAGCAACAACACGCCTGCGATACGATTGGTGTTCTGAAATGTGCAGTGCAAGGGCACAGAAAATCATTGGGGGCGTCTATGATCTGTTTGTCAGCAAAATCATAAGCCATGCAACCATTGTTCACTGCATAGATGCGAAGAGCAAGAATTCATTGAGAGCACAATTATATTAATATGTAGATAAAATGGCAGGTTCAAAGCTAATAGGAGGTGGGAGAGTCAGAAAAAGAATTGAAATGATTTTTCAATTCTTTCTTAATAAAACAAAAATTAAGAATTCGCAATTTTGTGGAGGTGTACTATACCTTCCTCCCTCTCTATTTTTGACGTCATTTTTCAATTTATTCGACGCTAGAATAAGCCTTGATTCCCCTATGAGAGGCATCTTCAATTGTCAAAAAATCGACTAATTTTTTGCATGAGAATCAAATATGGTGTAAGATTGAATAAATAAGCACATTGACAACTCAGGCACATTACGATCAGAATAGGGGTTAAGGTAGTCAGTCAGTAGATGGAAACGTTAATGCAAGAAGACCGTGGCATAATCAGTTATTTTTAACTGTCGGACAGTACGGTAATTGTCCTCTCATCAAATGGACTTAGATGAAAGCAATTCAATCCCAGTTGTTCAAGGTGCTTCCGGTGAGTCTCCCACGCGTAAGATAGCTTTTTAATGGGAGGAAGAATATAAATCAACTGATTTGTAAGCCACGCAGGCCTACTGGTAATTGCGGTTTATAATAAATTTAATGGCGGGTTATCCCGTAATTACAGAGCAGTCTGCTTGATAACATGGCAACGGAAACTGGCGCGTGCGCAGATGCAGTTCAGTGTTCAGCTCTCCAATGCAAGCACCGAGTTAGGCGCAAACTTACTGCAACTCTTAGAATAGACTGACCCTGTTCGTGATTGGCTTAAATAATGGAATCATTCATACGTAATTTAATGGATCATTACTTGAACCGTGGGATCTGAAACGTAAACAACATGTACAGAATCGGATTTTATCTGAGGAAGTCTTTGTGCCTGTTATCTACTTTGATAATGATGGATGACTGGTCTTCCAAAGGAGAATTTTTGCAAACAAATTTGCTTAAGTTGCTTAAAATGTAATGAACAAATAAGCGAATTAGGACTTGGAAGTAGGCACCATTCACGTGGTGCTATTTTCGGAGTCGCAATTTCGCACTCGAGATCCGTCCTTTCATAATTTCAATACTTTAATATTGCAGACAGCAGCAATTTCCTGTTCCTCCTCCTCGAGATTTGTCGAAATTAAATTTCTACGCAACCATGCCTTAAATGACAGTGCCCCTATGTTAAGGCGAATAATACTTGCAAGAGTGCGCTTTCATTCTGTCCAATTTGCTCGTTTAGATTTTAAATTGCAATAATTACAGTATCATATCATCCTCGCCGATTTTCTTTCTGCAATACTTATAGCGATTCACGCACACATAAAAAATTGCAGTCAGTGACGTAAGCAGCTAACCGTGTAAGAGATGAGGCGATATAACCAAGTAAAGTACCTCTTTAATTTTTCATATACATGTAATCATTGTTACATGTCTAGGCAGGAAAAATCTAATTTTATACTGTTTTGATTGCATGATAACCAGAAATTTAAAATAAGAACATAATCTGCCACAATGATTACAATTAGGCTTTTCATATCGCTGATAGAATATAAATTAATAAAGATTTTTTTTTCTGATTTCGCGACGTTTCGAGCTCTTATGTGGCTCTTCTTCTGGCTAATTTTAATTTCTATACATACACAAGAAATCATAATCATCAATTTATAGTATTGAGGCGTGATTACATTGATAGTAGATACTTGAGATAATTTTTTAAACAAGAATGACGGTGACTGGCTTATTTAAGCCATCAATAAACTGTACATCTGAAGAAGAAGTACATAATTCACTTTTCATTTTTATGTATGCTCACATTAAAATAATTTTTGCAAGTACCGTGCGTTTGCAGCAGTATATGACTTTATGTTATCACTGCTTAAACATCATATTGTTGTAGTCAGATGCATCTTCACACTTGTCTCATCAACCTACTTTAATAACATACTTTTCATGTAGCGCATTATATTACAGCAGTTTCAGATAACTTAATAATGAAGACAGCCTTCTTGAGAAAGTAAAATCACACGATGCACGCCATTTTTAATATCGATATTAAAAAGCACTTAACAAAACGCACGCCTATACCATAACATCCGAGCCTTTCATGTTACGCTGCTTCAACGAAGCACGTTAATATGTGCCAGTTCAAATATCAAAATTAGCGAAAAGCATGAACATGATTTGGCAGTATTTACTATAGCGCTTTTTCGATGCTTTTTCGATTTTGACTGGTTGGCTAAAAACTGTTTTTTTGAAGCGAAAACTATTTTAATATGACATATAGGTCATACATCAGTTATTTGTTTACATTTTTGTGCAAGTCACGTGCTGGGAACAATGGTTGTCTTATTTGTTTGCGCTCCCGCAAGAAAGTAAACAAACCAAAATATTGCAATTATTTCTTTGTCTTCACTTAACTTACATGTAGAGCTCGAATGTCAATGTTTGATTCTGGCATATTCTTGGGGAAATTGAAGAGTACATGGATGGCTTCCAAGTAATTAATATCGGACTCAATCTGTTTTAGAAATGTCCGCAGAATTTCAAGACGGTTTCTTTTGTCAACTTAATATCACTATGAAATGCTTCAGTAATAATGTCAACAAATGAACATGAATTCGCTGGCAACGGTGATCATCTATGTTTTACAAACCTCCTCAGGAGAACAGTTATCAGTGTTAATATTTTACAGTATTAATGGACAGCCTTTCCCAAAAGATTTTACTTTTGTTTTAATCCACCTTATGCTTGCAGAGTACTTACATGTATTTGGTAAACAGCATTGGCTCGGATGATTATTCAATGGCCAAGCCGAAAGCCCAAGACCCCGAACACCAATGTCAAACATTCGATGGCAGTGTTAACTTTGTTAATTCTGTAAACACATTGTCATTGCGCAGAACTGCTTGACCTGATTAAGTAGTTCTAGAAACGAAAGAGAGCTTAACAGAGCATTGGCAAGATTATGGCTATTTAGAGATTGTCGTGGGATTAATGTGAAGGGACGGCCAATAAATGAACATTTCTCAGCAAAATCCTCTCTCAATTAAGCTTGTTTTGGTCAAGATTGTCCTTACTTAGTTCTCCATGCAAATTTGAATTCTGGACTTGAGGATCAAAAGTTAAACTCTTCAATACGATGCCACCTAGTCCATTCTAAGTCGGTTGTTTTTAAAACCAAAGTCAGTTAATTAATGAAATGTATGGAATATTTTGAGAACTGAAAAACAGCGATGCTCCACCCTTCATTAAAATGTTACTTCTGCACATTGCAGAGCTACAACGGGTTATAGAGCTCCCATTGGACCTTAGCGTTTGCAAGAAAACTTTGTGGTAACTTACTTTACAAATACTGATGATGTTTCCTTTCGATTTTCTGCAGTGTTTCTTTATACGGCAACACACTTTTAAATGCAGAGATTTCGAATGTCATCATATTGTCAAAATAAAGTATGCTAAAATATCTAGTCAGCATAACAGTATAAAGAGAAATAGAGGTATTATGGCAGTAAAGCTTTAATGCACATTAAATAATTTTGAAAAATTCTAGCATTAGCATTAAACGCTTATTTCTTGCAAATATTGTCGTAGTGCCAAATTCAATCAGTCTGAACGATAATGTGTAGAAATATACTGAATTTGAGTTATCTTATTGGCGGCTGGCCGCAGTTTTAATAAGCCAAAAAATCGACTTTACAGTAAGGCCTCCAATTCTCAACCTCTTTGCAAGGTTCTATGTCGACACTAGAGAATAAAATAAGGTGAAATACGATAAACAAAAATTAATACATAGTACATTGCCTGCTTAAAGAACTCCGTAGGCGGTATCATATTAAAACGTTAATAATTTTAAGATTAGAGTTGCAGAACACACGTCACAGCTCTTTTTTTTCTCAAGAAATCCGAAAATAATTAATTGTATGCAAGCACAGCCATTTCTCTGGCATGGAACTCTTGGTATATAACCCACCTGCCAGGAGCATGAAATTCGGTGAGATAAAAATGACGATATCATACGTGTAAATGGTTTTGCCACAAACAAGATTAATAGCTGATCCTCAAATTACCATTCTTGATTGTGTCATTTTTAACCCTAAATAAACAGTGACAAACAATATGGTATTAAGCGTATTACAAACATTACGGTATTACAAAAAACAAACGAGAACTTGCTAGAAAAACTGTTTTTGTCGAAATTTTACCAAACAGTCACATGCGCTACACGAATGGCTCCACATACTCTCCTCTTCCCCCTCCCAAATACGTTTTTTTTATTATTTTTTAAATCAAAACATTGTAGGAGCCATTCCCCACCTGCTACATTATTAGAAAATCCCTCGGCCTTACTTGTGGAGTGAAAATTGTCTTTCCTTCCAGAGTACATAATGCTAATGTGAAACACCAGTAGTCAATACCCGACTATTTCTTGATTGGTTGGAAAGCGCAAAAAACATTTGAACACTTAAAATTGCAGATATTCAAGGGGACAATAACAAAAATCACTCATGCAAACAGGGCCAAATGACCACAGAAACCGCTTTGATCAAATCTCCTAAATATGCGAATAGCCCCCTCTTGCTCCTGACAGCAAACTTGTGTAAATTGGACCCGAATAAGGGTTATTCAATTTTGGCTCCTTAAAGCCACGTCAGTGTTCCTAAAAACATGATTAAAACCTGGTCGTCAAAATGACGTAATGAATGACATTAATGCGCTGCTGTCCTACTTGCTACAAGAGAAGAAAGAGAGTGTTTTGAACTTATATACATGTATGTGGAGCCATTCGTGTCACGCATGTGACTGTTTGGTAAAATTTTGACGAAAACAGTTTTTCTAGCAAGTTCTCGTTTGTGTTTTTGTAATTAAACGTCATAGGTGTATAACCTCTGAACTTGTTTGAACGAAATCAGATTATTGCAATCTGTATTTTTCACGAAACTATTCAGTTTTTTTCCTTTCCTGAAAAGTTGATTTTTTGGCGCTTGGAAAGTTATGGCTTGGCACCCTTCAAATGTTCAGCCCTAGTTTTCAATGACGCGTTGCGTTCGTATTTTAAGTCTATCTTGAGCAAAGCAATTAAGGTTTTTTTTGTGTGTGAATGGTTACCTAAGTATGTATACGTATATGAGCTCATATTTTTACTAATCTCAATTAAAACCGAAAGTTTGAAGCTTCGGTCAACGTTTTCCAGAAATAAATCAGGATAAAAATGAATTCAAGCATCCAACTCCGCGGATTGCACCTAGCCTCAGTTAATTGTGGCGTTAACATAAGAAACGATTCAACGCAATGTGTAATCATTCCCGTTATGTCATCACCAGTGTACATTGATGTCATGATACACTTTTTATTACGTCGGTAATATGGCGCATATGGTTGAGTCCACGAGTTCCAGATAGTTAAGATTCACGGGTGGCGGATCCAGCATATTTCCTTCGGTTTTTTCTTCCTTATTTAGTTTTACTAATGCTGAGATGATGACTGAGGCTTTTAAGGTATGTGTTCGTTCAAGTTTAGAGTATGTTATTGAAGTGTGGAACTCTTATCTCATAAAAGAGATTAAATTGTTGGAGTTCGGAGTACGTGCAGAAAATATTTACGATACGTTTTCATGGAATGCAGTGTTTGTCTTATCCAGAAAGATTCCAAGTCCTTGAATTAGATTCTTTAGAGGTACGTAGCATTAAAATTGATCTAAAACATATGTATTATGTCAACTTTTGCGAAAGAGTCAGCCCTCGACGTCGAAGTAGGAAGGTATGGTGGGATTTGGTCAGAATGGATTGTCGATTTAATTATTTATTCCAGAAGATGTTGTTGGGACGACTTACTTTAATACCTTTTGTAGTATGTTGAATGAATTTGATTTACAATCTATTCATACTTTCGTATTTTTATATTGACTGGGTGTGTTGTAGGTGGTTATTTGCGTATTCATATTCCTTTTAAGAACGGAACAAAGTTGTATGACAAAAACACATTAAAACTTATTGCAGTCTGAATTTCTATCTCAATTGATCCGAAAGAGGTTCCTAGTTTGGAAACAACATTTTGGGACCAAGTGCATCGCAACCTGATGATTCCTTCATCCATGGTTTCATAACCAGCCCCGAGGGCATGCGTACTGCAATACCGGAAATGCACCAGAGGCCTCCTCCGCAAACGCTCATGGGCGTAGGTGCCGCACTGGTCAGTTCCACAAGCCTGCTGACCCCCATTGCCTCCCAAGCGACCGTGTTCGGGAAGGCCAATCGTGCCAGGGTCAGAATTCCGGCATTAATTTCCCCCATTGAGTTCGTTTCCTGTTTACTGGTGCCATGTTTTGCACCGACGGGGCTTATTATGCGAACATTACAGCCCACGTGCTTCCCCCTCAATGCCTATCGCCATATTGGAGGACGAATCAATCACAACCCCCACCCTCCATCCACACGCTTTCATCTTGTTTTCTACGAAATTGTGAAGAGCTTCAAGAGCTCCATCCCGCTCCGCTGACACCTAACCCCAGAGATTGCATAAATTATATCTGCCCTTAATATTGACGCGAATGATGAGATGGAGGTGACAATGATGGATGCGCTAATAAGAAACTTTCTTTACCTTTTCATCCGGAGCATCTTCTGGAGATACGAAAACGCAATTTGTTCCAACGCCTTCGTGCCCAATTAGGGGGTGATGCAATCAGAGATTATTCCTCCATTGGACTGTAATGCAGAAAAGAAAAAAAACAAGAACGTAAAAATGCGCATCAGTGTTCGAGGCTGGGTTGTTGACTGCGAAGTAAATGTACCAAAAACTTGGAAATTAAGGAGGGAGGCACCAGGGAGCAGGTGAGACATCGCGCAGAGGCGCAGGTGCGCCCGCGTTTTGCGGCTCAACATTTCACGAAACAAATCCTTTTTGTAAATAACGCCAGCTTCGTATAGCGCATCAGCTTTTCTGTCATCCCACGCCCGTTTTCGGATGCAGAATTCTCCGGTTAATGATATCGAAAAGTTTGGAAATGTTTTGCTCGCGGGTGGGGGCCGGGAACCTCTGAGTTCTAGAGATGGTGCCGGAAACCTCTTGAGGTGGACGTGGAAAAAAAGGAAGGTTTTAATGCGCTGCTTCGAGCTTTATCGTATCCAACAACAAACAACATCAGACACGATTTCGGTCTTATCAACATGGACTACCTCGATCAATCTGCCCCTTTTTACCACCTCCCCAATTTTCGTTTCGCGAAAAATATCCGCAAATCTTTGAACTCTCCTTAAGGTAAAAATACGCATAAATTACATTTCTGCGATTGAACTACATGTTCATGTTTCTAGGGATGTACTGTACTAAAATCAGGCCCGTGCACAGGATTTGAAAACTGGAGATTATTCGCTCATGGGGGGAATTTCATGGTCGAAATTCCAACTATTTTAGGCGGGTTAAACTCCCAAACCTCTCCTTCCTTGCGTAGGCCCTATAGTATTAGTAGTACAGTCGAACCTCGATAACTCGACTTCCTATAAGTCGAATAATCCGCTAACTCGAACTTTTAATCAAGTCC
>JAQIXS010006326.1:0-10912 GCA_034700785.1 Rossiulus vilnensis | reverse complement strand
ATTTGCATTGTTTTTGGACACCTGTCGCTATAAAAGAGTTTCCGCAGTGAATACGATGTTCTGAGATTAAAGAGTTGCAATGATAATGTTTTACATAATTTGTTCGAAGCACGATACATTTTCTGTACAATTGGTGTGAATTTATGGCATTGCATTTTCAGGTTATTCTGCTACAAAATTCAAGAGAAATCTTGGTCAATTTAGGTGCATTTGAAAGTGCTTTAAATTGTTCACAAAACGAGCCATTCTGGTGTTAAAGTGGGTATCTAGTTGCAGAGTAAAATGCATACCGTTACCGTGTAACAATGATATTAATTCCCTACCAGTTTCCCAGCTTATCTTGTTATTGAAATAAAAGCTGTCCAAACAGAAAAGGCGTGTGATCAACAGGGTTGATAATTACGTCATTTTTCAAGGTCGACAGCCCATGTATCTAAATGGCACATCTGGTTAGTGCAAAATTACCACTATAACTACAAGCAAATTCAATAAGGGGAACACATTTCCACGAATGGAATGCAACAGCAAAAAACGTCTGTTCACCAATTCCATTAAGAATAATGAATTAAACATTTATGCTGCATTAACTATGCTCATAGTTAAGTAGTTAATACGAAATGATTAACGCAGGGTATGGCTTTGAAGCTTTTTATTCATCCGTCAGTGAAACGTGGCATCAGAAGAAGCAGGTCACGGATATCGGATGCACTTGAGTCGTCAGACTTTGATTTCAAAAAATTTGATAAGATACTTAATCTCAAAAAGTCAAAAAACTATTCGATTCGCTTCAACACGCATTTAGTTATATAGCTTTGAACTGACAAGTGGATACAAGCCGTGCTTTTAGGCTGCGCAAATTTATCAACTGAAACATTGGACGTACACGGTAAAATATACAATTCAAGCGAAATTTGCTGTTTTCTTAAGGATGAGCCAAAAGCATGCCCACCATGCAAAAATATTACTGGCACATTTTTTTGCTTCAATACTTATTATAATTGCTCAATTTATTTTTACCAATGTAGAATTAGTCGTCCACCAGGCTTTCAGCTTTGGCTAATTATTTCAAAACGCAAACTTGTAGAAATTTGAAAAAACAAACTGTCCTGCATGACAACCACCTTCCAACATTTTTGGCGGCTATTTCACATTTCTTTATTTTTTTTTATAAATAAACGGGGAATTTTGAAATTATAAACCAAAGCTGAAACCCTAGTGCCTAGTGGACGACCAATTCTACATTCGGAAAAATAAATTCAGTGATGTGTGAGCAATATTTTGCATCCATTTAGCTCATGCCCACAATGCAAAAACATCTTACACATGCTGTCCACTAAGGTCTGAGTTATTTTTTATAATTACAAAATGTCCCGTTATATTTATAAAAAAAATTAAAGTTGAAAAAACCCGTTATGCAACCTCCGAAAACGTTTTCTTTTTTCTTTCATTGAAACCTCCGAAGATTTGCATGGGAGCTTGCATAATGGTTTTGTCTCCTTTTATTTAATTATTTATTAATAAATGGGCGATTTTCTAATTATAAAAATTAGCTGAGACTCTAATGGACAATACATTTTACACGAGAAATAAATTTAGCAATTATAATAAGTTTTTTTTAAATGTGTAATTTTTTGCATGATGGGCATCCTGTTTATTTTAGATTTTAGATTGTTGCTTTAGTACACAAGTATTGGTTCTCGTTTATGAAAATAAACTAAAGACAAGAACTATTTCGTCCCTATTTCATTATTTTTCGAAGTGATCAAAACTTTGTTTTGTTACATAAAGCAATATCTGTTAAAAATGTACATGTATGAGATGTTGAAATTCAGGTTCAGCAATTTATTTTCATCCTAAAAAAAGTAAATGGCATTATCGGAGGTTTTGAAAGAAAGCTAAAGATAAGTGCTTTAAATTTTGTTTTTATTCCATACATGATAGAAAACAATACATAAATTATGAAAGAAATCGAAATTAAAACCGGAATTAAATATATTTTAAAGATATTAAATAAATTTAATATTGACAATTGAGCAAAAATCAGCTTGCCTTTAGTTGACTGCGAGAGACGGAGTTGATCAAACTTCACATCGGAGTACAACGTGCCACCTTAAATTTCAAGTTAACTTTGTTCCACCCAAATCAGGGATCATCGATCTGCACCATGAATAAAGAACAAACTTTGACCTTTGCCACTTCACCCAGATATTGAACCTTCTGTCACCGAAGGCGTCCTCTGGTGGCGACAGAGGCACTATTACACTTCGTCTTAATCGCAATGGAGGCAGTGTGGGCCAAGGTGATTTCGCTGATCGTGATCGGCTTTTTCACCCTGGTTTCTGGACTTCTTCCCCTGAAGATTTCATCCAACCTGCGCACCGGAAGCGTAAGCAAAGGCAGAGGGAAGCTGCTCAACGTTCTGCTGTCATTCAGCGGTGGGGTTCTGTTCGCCACGTGCTTCATTCACCTACTTCCGGAAGTCCATGAAGAATTTGAAACTGCTACAGGTCCACCACTATCCCTTGCCAACAGGACTATAGTGTCTACTACAGGTGCGGAAACCAAGCCTCAACAGGAAGCAGTTGCAGAAACCAAGAAATGGAACCTACCCTGGGGAGAATTGACTGTCTGCATTGGATTCTTCATCATTTATGCAGTTGAAGAGATCGTAGAGCACTTCGTTTGCAGGTCTTGCGAGAAGCAACACCATCACCACAACGACAAAGACCCTGAAGAGAAACCTGAGCCCTGCTTGGCCCCTGTCCACAGCATCCATGGTGCTCACAGAGACCCTCACGACGTCAGGGATTGTGGGCTGGATGACCAATACCAAGAAACTCTCAATGACCAAGAACCTCTCTGCTCCAAAGGAACTGGAGGAAGTAAGCTTCAATATGGCTCTTGCAGCGATAAGAAAGGTGATTTTGCTGAGGTGACTGTCAGTGGGGAAAGGGCAGAAGGAAGTCTAGTTCCTGTATCCGCAATGGACCCTCAGTCGGTTCTCAGTGTACTAAGGGGTTTGTTGCTGGTCTGTGCTTTGTCCTTCCATTCTCTCTTTGAGGGCATGGCCATAGGTCTTCAAAGCACTTCCAGCAACGTCTGGAATACCTTCCTTGGAGTTTCCATACACAAGTTTGTGGTCGTCTTCTGCGTGGGGGTGGAACTGGTGTTTTTGAAAACGAAAACCAACGTCTTCATAATCTACATGGTGGGTTTCTCCCTAATGTCACCACTCGGCATCGGCATTGGCATAGTGCTCACCGAAATGGATTTGGGCATGGACCAGCATCCTCTAGTTTTGGCCACCCTGCAGGGGCTGGCTACTGGGACGCTGCTCTACGTAACTTTCTTCGAGGTCTTGACCAAAACCAAAGGGGTCGAATTGTCTTCCATCATGAACTTCGTTGCCATCTTGACTGGCTTTGCCAGCATGACAGCCTTCCATTTACTGGAGTGAGTGGCCAAAGCACTTTTTAACCTGTGTAACAGATTTGGAATATGGATTTTTATTTGACAAACCATAAATGCTCATAGATTTTATGTTGGTTTCCTTTTTTTACACAATGTAATTCACGTTTGCATGCTATAAAATGGGTTTACAATTCAAAATGGTTGATAGGTTTCATTTATTGCGTTTTATAAAAATGGGATAAAATCAATTCAACTCTGTACCCTACTGTCAATCAAATGCTTGATGGTCGCTATCATTATTGTGAAACTGAATTTCTGTTGGCTTAGGGCTACGAATTGAATTGAATACATGCATTAAGCTGTTATCCATCAGTCACTGTGTGAAAAATTGATTTCCTCAGCATCAAAATTGGGCTAAAATATAAAATGCGTACATGTTTACACGGCACAGAAATTGATTTCAAGAAAGACAAGGCGACAAGATGCTTTCATAGATAACTTATTTTATTATAGTACTATTTACACAAAGTTTAACTTTGAATGGAAATGTCAGTCAGTGCAATAATTGCTCATCAGGAAATCCACGGTCATCGACAATGTGATGAATTAAATAATCATAAATGCGCAGTACGTGTAATATATACTTTTAAGTATTATAAATATGCTTCTCCGACTTCGTCATGCTTTATGATGTGCGTGGAAATTTATATATAAAATGTAATGCGATCCAATCGTATATCTGGATCTTAAATGAAACGTAATTCCCATACATTTGACATTGAAACAACATTTGCGGAAACAAAAGACTGAGATAAAAGCATATATTAAAATCGTTAGTCTCATCTAAGTAGGGTATTGAGTATAAGCCCGATATTAATGCAATAATAAAAATTCATACAAATAACGCGCGTAACATTTGCACTAAGGTTTCTACAAGCTTCATCGTATTAAGTAGTGAATCAGTTCATTTGAAATTGGCACAAAATTAAGAAAATGACACTCGCATTTTTAAGAACATATTCATATGGAAGATGCCATCACCTGGGCATCAATTTTTAAAAATTAACGGAAGAGTTTATAAAAGAAAATTTGGAAAAAAAAAAGTGATCGGTTTTAACAAATGTCAGTATTAAATAAAAAGAAAATCCAAGCTGTCATATTTTTCAACGAAATATGACATAGCAACGTTCATTTAATAAATTTAGTTACAAAGTACAGATAGATATTAATTCAGATTTAGGACAAATGTTGTTATGATAAATACACTCATACCTCGCTATACAGCTGCCCTTTTACTGTTTCATGTTAAGGCATCTAATATTTCATTATACGGCCAGAAATAATGACACCTGTTATTTTCTCAAACACATACATGAAAGCATTTGGGTCACTAAAATCTCTAACAGACAAACTTTTTTCACATCTTTTAATAGTGTAAGCCTAAACATTCTGTTTCATAGGGATGAGCAACTCAAACTTGATAATTTTTCTGCTGGGTCATTTAAGAGCTAATTTCAGCTAAGGCCAGTAACAGAAACAGACTACACATCTTCAGACAATCGAAAAATTTTGTTAAAGGCCTAAGAATTTTTATTTTTAAATTTTGTTTTTCTCCTTTTAAAATTATGCAATGGGATATTAGTTTACAATTAAACACAATTTAAATTTATACATTTTTAGACAACAACGTGATTTTCTATTTTTTTAAAATGATATTTGGAACGTATCCTATGCAATTTATAGCTTATAGGTTTTATGTAAAAACATGTTTCGTTATACAGCATTTCGCTTGACAGTCAACTTTACAGGAACCTATCTTTGCTGTAAAGTGAGTTATGAGTGTATTGAGATTTTGAATGATGCCCAAAGGCAATTGCTTGCAGTTATGTGCGCACTGAAAGTACATTCGAATGGATCACTATTTAAACTGCTTTATTTACAGATTACATTAACTAAGCATGGTGCAAGTGACCCTCAAAAAAGCACGTTTTTGCGAGTTGAATGAAATCACCAAACGTTTGGCCAGCAACTACGTAAAATTGAGTTGTCACAAAGCTAAGTAGCTTTAACAAATTTGTATATGCAGGGATGTGGTGAAGTGCTTTTTGGGCAATTTCACCAAACGAACTGCATCATCAAACCGGGCATCGGCACATACAACCCGCCAAAATGTATTTTCTAAGACCTGGACACAGATCTTGTCACGAAAACATATTTCGAGATGAACCACATGAATATTTTCCTAAATGCATGAGCATTAGAAATAATAGAAAAGGTGTACAGAAGCCCCATTTTATCAATAAATAAATGTAAATATTATTTGGAAATTGAGCCAAACATCTTTGGTTTATTGTTCCCTGAGAAAGAGATCGTGTATATCAGTATAACGGAGCGAGATAAGCCAAATATCAACAAAGCAGTTTTCATTGATAATACGATTACACAAAAAGCTCGAATTTAAAAAAAAAAAAATTATCATTGTTATGATAATTGACTGAAAACCTGACTATATTTTCAGATGAAAATTGAAAAACAAATTTAAAGGGGCTTGGAGTGCTCCCTAAATGGTTCAGAAAGAGGACATAAATGCGCGACTACATTACATTACATATTTATAGAAATGGACATTCAAATAGCATTTTGGCAATAAAACAACATTAAATAGTTATGGCAGAGGGTATAAATAGTTCACAATCTAAGGTAAGAACAAACTGTATTTACATTATTATCATCCAATCGAATGACGAGATTTTTAGTGCTTTCATCGTCACAAGCGTACATACTTTTTGTACTTTTTATTTTCGTAAAAAAGGTCATTCGCAAAACCAATTACGGGTATTCGGATTTACATTAAATGGTGCGATGCTGCTGCTTAATGGGCAAGAAATAAAATTCGTGAATTATAGCAATTTTATAAAGTGGAATAACTGTTTGGTTGCTTTGTTGAAAAAGAAAGTTAACCTAATCGAAAACTAAAGTTTTATATAGGCCTACACTTGCGAGCAAAAAAACTAGCCCACCTGTAGGTATTAAAAAATGCATTTTGTTCAGGAAGTATATATCCAATTTAAAATCAGAATAACTCGTTTTGTATACAATTTAAAGCACTTTCAAATGCACCTACAATGACAAGAATTTATCTTGAATTGCGCAAGTGAATAGCCTCAAATTGCAACGCCATAAAATTCACACCAATTGTGGAAAATGTATCACACTTGAAACAAATTATTCGAAACATCATTTAAACTCTTATAATTTCAGAGATTTTATTTTATTCTATGCCAAAAATGCTTTTGCAGTGATAAGGTTGAAGGCATGCAGATGTCCCAAAAATGGCAATTGGTTTATTGTTGTTTGAAGGCTTTTTCCCTGAGAAATTCATGAGAAATTTCAGTAAAATTTAGCCCATTTTAACGAGCAATCAATTGTTCAAAAAACGAGCTATTCCAGTTTGAAACTAGATATCTTCTTGCTGAGCAAAATGTATTTGTTTAATACTATGACTTAATATACATCCCTGTCGTGTTAAAAAAAACTTAAGTACACATGGAACAAACATGGATTAATGTGATTAGTTTGTTGTATTGGAGGAATTTGAATTCATTCACGGTTTGACATTATTAACTGTGGAAACGTCAGCACAAGTTCATCAAAATACCAATTATACAAAATACACCAATTTAAACAGCAAATTTAAGCACAACACCTATAGAATAAAACAGCACTAGTTCAACGAGTGCAAGGAGCCTGGCGGTGAATGACAAACCAGAGGAACTATTGATACCTATAATAAATCTACCCATTTAAAGGAAAACCACACATACATTAGGCCTACTAGCTCACATTTGGAATGGATTTTTTCATTGTGTTGCAACATAGAGTAAAATCAAATTATATTTGGGGGAAAATATTTTAAAATGATTTGAATTTGAGGGTCTAGAAATGAAGAAACCCTCGATTTAATTTTAAAATTTTCATGTTCGAAGGTGTTACTATTTCACATACATCGTTGTGGTTCTTGCAATATTATGCCAAGAATTTTTCCGCCATAAAAAGGTGACCCTAAGTAATAAAACGCTCATAATGCAGGTATGCAAGAAGCATTTTTCGCGTACCTCTTCTGTTACGTAGCTCTAGTTGGGTGCTGGTTCCATTCGAAACCCAAATAGTTATGCATTTTGGCATGAAGGTTCAACCATCTTTTAAATTTTAATTGAAATGGCACGATGCCAAAACGCGATTTGGACGGATGATTTAAGACTCGTTAAACCATACTATAAAAGCAATCTGCATTTCTGTCCATGTCTTACAAATCTCAGGGTTGGCAATATTAAATTTTTGAGGATTGGCACTCTGAAAACTGGTAGTTCTGCCGCCTGAAAGCGCCTTGAATAAATTACTTGGCCAGTAAACTTTTAAAATATCTGGCATTTGAATATTTTTCTTTTGTTTTGGGGGCAAAAAAAAAATGTTGAGTATAGAATTACGTTTCAGAAAGTATGTTTCACATAAAGGATTAAATACATATAAACATTCAGTTAAAAGCATTGATTTTGCTGCCAGGTGCTAGGTATGCAGCCTGTTTGTTTATTTAAGGTTACTTAACAACCCCCACGACCATAGGCCGCATTCTACAGGGTTTTATATGGCAAACTTCAGAACCTATATGTACCCATTATTCGAAACTGAAAACTAGCGAATACGAATCCAGTCCTGAATCCAGTGATTCCACACATTATCTACTGATGTTTGTGAACATTATAATAACGAGGGAATATTTGCAAAAAAAATGTGGCACCATATGAAAAGGGGCGCATATCTTCAATCCTAGTTCTTCAGATATTGCCAAGTATAGCAATTAATGTAGTAAATTGAGAAACATGAGTAGGGTTTATTTATGTAAGTCTACCCAAACGTGTTGTAATTAAACTAAATAAGGGGGTAATGGAGCAGGCTGCAATTTAATGGCATTTATTGGAAAAGAGCACATATGTTTTTAGTGATGAAACTGCATAAGAATATCAAGATAAGAAATAAAAAAATAACTAATTATTAAATTCTAAATTATTAAATTTGTGTCAGCAAAGATTTGCCACACATGAAGGTAACTGGTAGCGAAGGGTAAAAATTACCATACAGCAAAAATTATTTTTTAAATTTGTGAGAATTTCACGAAATTTACCACGACAACAACAACTGCCACATCTTTGATGTGGGCCCTTTTCACACAGTGCCACAAATGTGACCTACATGTAAACTACACTTTAATTAACTCCTGAATACAGCGATTGATAAACGGGCTAACTCAGTTATATACACGTTAGACGAACCATAGTGATACCTGCATGAACTCGACGAAGAAGATGACACTTATAAACACTGATAGCATTATGAGGAATAAATAAATAATGATGAAAATCTTGTAAATCACTTGTGTGGGAAACGAAATAAAAAGAGCGGAAGAGGGTTGTATGTACACAAGGACATCACCCTTCTGAAACCTTAGATCATCCATCGCAGGCCAAAGAGTCGGACTAAACTGCTTTCACAACGTCCTAATTCGGAATTTCTCGCTGAATTTCCCAATAAGTTATAGTAGCGGAATGTGAGTTATTTGGCTCACTGGCGGCCATATTTACCTGAAATCTTCCATCACTGCATGTCTAAATCCTCTTCAGCCAAGTGTTCTTCGTTATATTCTTGGATTTTTTTCCTAATATCGGCAGTTCCCATGATATATCTCCGATAAATTGCACTCACATTCTGTCACAATCATTCATTATTATTGTTGTTGTTGTTTTTCACTTGTTCATTTCCTGGAGCATCCTCTTGCCTCCATGACAATATGTAGAGAACTGGAGGCGCCACGACGTCAGTTTCCTATTTCGGCCAATTGATGGCGCCACTCAACGGCAAATGTTCTCTTACGGAGCCTCTCGTCGCCCATCGCCTAATTCGCCTTCCACAAAAAGCCCCCTGGGCAAAAGCCCATTTTCGTCTTTATTTACGATTTCAGTTTCTTTAGGGTTGCTTTCGTTGCCTCTATTAGCGTCGGGATGCAATTGCGTTCCTGTTGACCAAATGCAATGCCTGTTGCGAGCAATAAACAGAAGGAAAACTCGAGTGAGACAAGAGAAAAAAAACACCAAAAAAAATTCAACAAATGGCCTGCAATACAACTAAAACAAATGTTAAAAAAGACGTAATAGCATGCGAAAAATAAACAGTACACACGAACTGAGCTAAGTTTATAGTCGAGATATTTATGGGCACATCGTTTGAGGAGGCGAGCTCACTTTTTTTTAGAAGTCTGAATGTTTGAGAAGAAAAAAACCGAAATGAAAGCCATGATCTAAAATTATGCCAAACACATATCCACGTAGCATCTGCATACAAATCCTCAAATACTGGACATGATATACCCCTAATTTGGATCTACATCGTTCCACTATTAAAATAAAAATGGTATTTATCAGCGTTCACGAAAACCAGTTACAATTTCGGGTGTTACTCTCCGAAATGTAAATTTCGAAACTATAAATATTAAGATTAAAGGGCCGGTTGTACCAACGCACCGATGTTAAACAAAACCCAAGGTGAACCTTTAGTTAACTAACAAAACGCATTGCACCACAGACGGTTTGCAGTTATTTATGGGTTAGCCATGTGTAAATATTGACCCAGCTAACAGGCAGGGTTAACTTAAAAGTTTGCTATATAATGAAATTTTCCCAGAATTCCTGGCTGCAACAGGTCATCTCCATGTTAACTATGCAATGTATTTTATGTTAAAAATCTCTATAGTGAAATGCTGCAACAAAAATCCTTAGGGGTCATCCATTAAGGACGTCAGGAGAGTGTGTGAGAAGGGGTTCTGGAAAAATAACGTCCAGATTATAAATTGCAATTCTGAGTTTAATATGTAAAGAAGTTATTGAGAACTAAAAAAACCAAAGATTTTGGCTGTGTATTTGCAACTAAATTGGTATTGTAGCAATTCGAAATATGGCTGAATGATGAGTCAGATTGCGTTACTTTATAGGAAATTCATCAAATTAAATTACGATTAACTAGCCTGTTTTATTGTTAGAATTAGCTGTGCACATTAATCATCTCGATCCGATGCTTAAAAATTATATTGAATTAATATTTTGAGCTAAACTTGTTCAATGTGAAAGCGTGAAAGCAATGTGAAAGCCCCTAAAGTGGACATGATATGCCCCTAATTTGGCCTATATTGTTCTACGTTTGAATTCAAAATGGTACTCTCTTCTCTCAGTGTTTATAAAAACTAGTCACACATTTTGGGTATTACCTTCCGAACTGTCAGTTTCAAAATTGTACAGTTTTGGAGGAGTTTGGTTACAAAATAACACCAATTTTATGTGCAGTTGTTAAAAACCCGATGCATATTATTAGTGTAGTTAGTACTAACTTGGTAGTATTATCACCCCTAACAGAGGGTAATTTACGTTCTTGATGTGGCGCCAACGTGGCTTGC
>JAQIXS010006325.1:0-10913 GCA_034700785.1 Rossiulus vilnensis | reverse complement strand
AACTTCAAATAAAACATACTGTACAGTTTCAACATTTAGACAATTTGATTTCCCATGATCCTGTCCAGATCTGCCAAGCCCCGATAACATATGCATTACAGTACATGTATGTACCTTAGCAGACAGACGATCAATGAAAAAGACGGAAAGCGTATTTCGCGAGGTTCATTGGTGGGCGAACTTTCCAAATATTCAAAAAATTTCAGAAAACTGCATGGACATTTTCAACATTTTCGAAGCGTTTCTCCATGAAGATAATTGCTGTTTAGAATTAATAACCATGACCTCGATGACTCGTAGTCCAGCACACAGTCATGCATCTATGTGTAAATTTTCCTGAGCTTCCATGAGCATATTACTCATTCCTGACAGTTCTCAGGTCTGTACGATTCCTGTTATAAGCAGTAAACGAAATTTTCAATAAGTTTCCATGACCAAAGTACTTATCAGTGGCATTCTGGGTCCTTATTCCACAAGCATTATTGACTTGTACTTGTACAGGTACAAGTTGTTGTGTTTCACAAACAAAAATCCTACACGAGGCCTACATGTATGTAATGTTATTTATCCATACCTGACAAGTTAGAATTACATTTTATCGAATTACAAGTTGAGGTGTTTCACTAAAGCATTAGTAATAGCAATTTGCTTGTAACTTGTAACGAAATTCCTACAGGGGAACAGATGCCCTGTAAATTGAGTACAAGTCAGTATTAGAAGGACTTGTAGAATGGTATTCCAACAATAGTGAAGTGCAACTTGTATATTATTTTTTTGTAAAATAGTTTAAGAGTTTTGAGAACAGGGCCCCATCAGAACCTACCCTGTTATCTGTGTAAAAAAAAATGTGTTCCCTGAGTTTCCCTAATCACTTTACTCATCCCTGACATTTCATGTAGGTTTAAACTCAATTATTAACAAAACTAACGGATTTAGTGGAATTGCGATATTTTCTTTTACACACCCAACTTGCCTCGAGGTTTCTCCAAACTGTAGACCAAAATCGTCTTAGTAATGGAAAATCGCAGTCTAGAAAGGATTTCTACTTTATATCAACCAAAACATGCTGTTACATTTGCCGTGTCGTTCCATGCCACCTAATGTATAAAAAACGTCTGCATTACACCAACATCATTGGTGTTACACCTAAATGGACATACACATCATGCCTTTTCCTAAATCAACAAATTGGCTATAGTGGCCGTTCGTAAATAACACCATTGGTAGGAAAGTAGGTGAGGATCAGGCGATCGTAGGCTACTGAACATAAGGGATCTTAACCTTGGTAAACAGACTCCCTCGGGGCTCATGGACAGATTTAAAGGGGTACTGAGGTTTGATGACAAAAGAGAAAATATATCTTCACTATCCTATAGTGGCAGTGAAACACCATAAAGTGTCCGCCTAGTATGCATTTCAAGTAGTGAAAAAACACGTATTAAAACCGACAGGGTTCAATTCAATTCAACTCAGTACCCTACCAGCAGCAAGTAATATGCCATGTGGTAGGGGAGTGTAATTCATCAACCCAATATTATTCGGTGACTCACACCTCAATTCCAGCTCCTGTTTCCGACCATCCCTATAAGGATTCCAAATTGGGCAACAGTACTCGACTAGAGGTCAGACTAATGACAAATATCCAGTTTATTTAACTATTGGAGGGCAATTTCGAAAAATTCCAGCGCATATCGTCCATGATGATGATTCCCAAGTGATTCCATAATCAATGGATGAAACGACTTTTAAAGGAACACCCTCTAGCTTGTAGGCTGGTGATGTTTTCGCTCTTTTACGGGGATTTCTCATGATCCTCACTTGTCTTTATTGAGCTTAAGCTGCCATGTTCTGCACCATTCTGATAAGATGTCAAGATCCCTTTGCAATCTGAATGTGCCCTCAACTCTGACCTCATCGTACAGTGCAGAATCGTCAGCAAAAAATTTAGAATTCCAAGAAAGACGATTAGGCAGATCACTGACAAAAAGCAGGAAAAGTAATGGGCATAAAACACTGCCTTACAAAACTCCAGATTTTACATTGACCCAACCGTATTTTTTCCATCTATCAGCACTGAAAACCAACTTCGTACCGACCTTGAAAGTCAGAGATAAGTAATGTTACTAACATGTATTAACAGTGTGTGTTTAGCACTGACCTGAAGAGCCCGTTTTAGTGTAAGATGATACAATTGCAAATTCAACATAATAACAAAATGCTTGGGAAATTCAACACATGAAAATAAAGTCAGGGAAATTGAACATATCAATATCACGTACAATTTCACAAAGTCAGTAACATCAATCAATAAGTAAAGTCAAGAATTGGTCAAGACCTTTGTTTTATTTTATAACTTGTCCATGATTTCCTAAGCTAGTTGACACCTTAAGCTATGTAAAAGCAAATGAATATTGCCATGTTGAATTTCTGACTTTCTTCAGATTAAATCACTATTACCTCACTATTCTGTCTTTCCAATTTCCCTGACAACTTCAGCTTTTCCAAGTTCTTTCTGGGTAGCGATGCCTGCCTTAGTCCAGCATCGGCGGCGTATGTTCCCTATTTAAAATATTACTACTTGACAACAGCTAAACAAATTATGTAATTTATATTCAATCTTGACTTAGTTTTAATTCATTTAGGATGGAAATATGATAACACTAACGCATAGCATTGACATTATGCTATAACTCAAGCAGCATTGTAACGTGTGTAACCATAATTGTTTTTTCAATAAAAAATAGACATTTATTAAATGTCATCCACTAACTGTTATTAAACGTCTAGACGAGACTGCTGTTGTTAAGTAGAATAGCTGCATTGTTGATAGGTTGATTAGCTAACTTAATTAAACATTGATTAACTGCATTTTGATACTGATTGGATGAATTCATAAAAGCGTTGTTTAATTGCACTGTTTAAACGTCAACGGATTAGCAATATAACACGATGGAAGTTAATTTTAATTTTTACTATTCATCATTATTTCTATGAATATTTCTTAAATTCTTAAATACAGTGTCCACTGGGACACTAGTGTTTCCGCCATTTGGTCTGGCCCTCCTGATGGCCACATGACGGCTTTACCAATTGTGCTACTGCTGACATCTTGGAAGAGAACATCATACTACTTATTGCTACCCTAATTCAATTCAGGTGTTCAAATTGAGCATAGGTAGCCAATGCGAAAGTATGACTGTGTATGCATTTTCTAGGATGCCTCTGCAGTTGCCTAATGCCCACATTTAAATGTCTTATAAACATGTCTAATCAACGTTAAATTACACATCGCTAACCAACGTCAATCGCATGACATGCATAAAATGCTTATTTCAAGTCGTTTCATAACCAATCGAAATTGAAGGATTTTTTGGTGCTTACATTAAATAGCTAATGACCTTGTTTACAACATTAGTGACATTAAATGTAAATGTATATTAGACGTAAAATGACCTGTAACCTTAAATAAACCTATCAACCAAAAATTACGTTGGATAGCCAGAGAAATGCTACTAGGTAATTGTATGGTCCGTTACGTCAAACGTACTATTTCTGCAACATGAACGGCAGTTAAAAAGAAAATTTTTCATAAATGACCCATAGGCATTACCCAATTTTCATCCAGGTATGATATCCACTTAACTGATAATCGTATCGAGAAATTCACAAGTGACGAATCTTCAGAAAACTAAGACAACTTATCCTGATCCAAGGGACAAATCAGGAGATTTAATCTGCAACAAACAAACATTACAGATTGCCTCAAATTCTCCAACAATTATCCACAAAAGATTGACAACGGCAAGTATAGAGGGCGTCCAGCATCAATTATCTTGAAGGATTGTCCTGTGGTGTTGTCCTATTGCGTGAGCAAGCCTTGGAAATGCAAAAATTGTGCAAAATCTGCATTACGAAAATGAAGGATCAATCCGTTTAAACCTTCATACTTAAAGAAAGCTAAAACATTCTTGGCAATTTTAAAAATAACACGGTTCGAGTTATAGAAATTAACAGATATGCACAATGCGCTACCAGACAATAAATATACCTCTGAACACATGTATTTGGAAATATTTGCGAAACCAGGGGCGAACTCGAATGGAGTGTATTAAGCATTATTACCGCCAAATTGTGGCGAATTTAGAACGTTTCATGAAGTTTTACAAACGCGTTTACAACAACGGAATTACCTGACAAACAAAAAAACGCAATACCGTTCCATTTACACAAATATCAATGAAATGCGTCTATTACGTTGACCTGCGCCTAGGTTCAAAAGGGTTAAAATGTTGCATATTAAAAATACAATGTACACCATATAAAATAAATGTATCCTTCAAAATTTTGAAATTCCCGCCGCTGTTGCCTTTTAATCATTGACGCAGCTCCATCTATGAGACATTCTGTACAACTATTAATTTGAGTTTTTGAGCAGCCTCGAGGACGGAATCAGATCAATAAGTGCATAGTAAAAATATATTTGGAAAATTCTACAACAGTCTTTATGAAAATAACCATTTTGAGTTCTTCGAATCGGCATTACGTGATGTGCGCGTTATTTTTTGTTGGCTTTGGTGCACTGGGCATCCTAAGGGTGGAATGGAATGTACGTTTCCAGCAACATTATGAGCAGTTCATTTGGTGGCATCACTTGGCTGGGTCAGGTGCTTCTAGCGCGTAGCCGTGGTTCTGTAAAGCTTGTTTGATGTCGGTGTACACGGAAGCGTCCTCGATGGTGCTCGGAATCTGCAAAAAAGAATAAGAAATTAAAATTTCGGATTTAATTCTTGCCGAGACCACATTATCCATATGAGAAGAATTATGTGTAATACGTCATACATGTATGTTTCTTTTTCAAAAAAGGGTCTGAGCAGTAATTATAAAATTATAATTATCAAATACACACAGCATCATTTTGAAATTGCCGCCTTTCAAATATGCATTAAACGTGCAGATAGCCGCATACCATGATTCCGTAACAAATCACCACAGCGACGATAGTTGGTAACGTCATGACTAATGATATCATTAGCCTTACGAACTATCATTACTTGCCAGTAGTACACAATCATATATTATATTCCCATTGTTACTGGCTAACATTTTGTGTCAGTTTGCCTTACACGAACACGACAAATTCTTACTATAATTGTTCAATTTATTTTTATACAAATGTAGAGTTGATGGTATATATAATTTGAAAATATCCCGTTTATTTCTTCAAAAATTTAGGAATTTGAAACGTTGCCGGGGGGCCTCCCTGCATAGCACTCCTTGAAATTTTTTCGGGGGATTTTTCCAATTTCTTCATGTTTTGTAGAAATAAATTGGGCATTTTGAAATTATAAATCGAAGCTGAAACCCTGGAAGACGAGCAATTTTACACAGGGAAAAATAAATTGAGCAATTATAATAAGTATTTGAAACAAAAAATGTCCGAGTAATATTTTGCATGATCTGACTAATTCCAACATCAGGTATTTTTTGCGCCACATCTTACTCAATGTTCGCGAAAGTAATAACCCACAGATCACTAAGCAAACAATACATCAACCAATCACAATGTACGTTGTACATGTGCACTGTACTCAGCCGTCTCATCTTTACAGACCTTGACTTCCTTGCTCTTGGCCAAATCGGCGATGGTCTTCCGGGCGATTTTCCCCGATCTCGTCCTTGGAAGGGCAGGTACCCGAATGGCCATCTTGAAGGCGGAAACGGGACCGATGAGATGCCGGACGATCCCGATCAATTCGGAGGCTGTGTCCTTGTCGGACTTCCGGGATGCTAGGATTGGAAGAGACTAGTGACTTGATGCTTTGCTGAATTTGATCTGGCTGGGACTGTGAATGCCAATGGTCCAACACGTACATGTATTCTTCAGCGTGTACAGTCCAAGCGGAACTTGGCCTTTGACGGTATCCGGTACGCCCACCACGGCACACTCCAGGACTTCCGGATGGTTAAGCATGGCCTACAGTGGAGAGGTTATATTGGGTTAAGGTTAACACAAATTACTTCAGCTAATGCATCTTGTTGCCCCGTGCCATTGCTCAAAAAAGGAACGGGGCCATCCCTAAAGGACGTCCTGGAATTTTCATGATTTTTAGACCCCCTTCCGCCCCTGTCCGGTATTTATTGACAACCCCTACCCTCTAGCATGTCCGGTCCGATTTGAAAACTGCATAATGTTATTTCAAATTTGCAAGTACATTGTATGCATCAGCAGTAAAGCAAAATATTTTAAGTTTTCTGTCACTGATATCCAGTTTTCAGTCAATTTTTTCTGTATAAAATTCAGAGATTCCACCTGACTATACGAACGGCAGTGTCCAGCATTCACAAACCCCCTACCCCCCTCTTCCTTCCCTGGACGTCTTTTATGGATGACCCTTAAATTACATGTACCTCCTCCAGGGCCTTGGTGGACAGGCGGTGGCCGGCCACGTTGATGATGTCATCGTCCCTGGACATGATGTGCACGAAACCTTCGTTGTCAATGATTCCGGCATCCATAGTGTCGTACATGCCCTGGAATGGGGAACACACGGCCATTAGTGCTGGTCGAATGTAATGGTCATTTCGGCAAGAGCCGTACTTACGGGGTACTTGCTGAAGTAATATTCCACGTATTTGCTGTCGTTTTTGTACAGCGTGGACATGAAGCCTGGAGGAAGTGGTTGCCTGGAGACGAAAAAAGAGGAGGCATAACGGATGCCATTGTATTTTTTTATTTAAATCTGGTGTTTTTTTATTCCGCCAGAGATGGCACTACCGGTCAATGCCTAACATTCAGCGTCATCTTTTAGCGCAATCGAGAAGTGCAGGGAATTGTAACACACAAGTGCTACCAAACTTGTTACCGTCGTCACATTTATCTTTCAATGTTTCCTTGTTGGTCAAGGTTGCAACGCTTCGCTCTGTTCGGGCAATTTTATTTCTAGTTATAAAATCAACATTTGACACATTGAAAATATAGAAAATATTACAGGAAAAGATTTTTGGACAAGCTAGGCCTACGTACATATGCGATTGGGCATTCCTTGGAGAAAAGATCAGTATGTGATTCTCTACTGATATCACTATATATATATATATATATATATAAATATACTGGTTTTTGAAACCGCTGATACCACTATGTTGAGTGAAAGCAGTATTATAGTGGTTTTTGGGGCTGCTAATATCAATATGTTTAGTGATACATGTAGCTCTATATTTTTTACTAATGTCAGTTTATTATCAGTTTTGTTGTATTAATACCTACTGTACTGATTATACTGATCTTTCCACCAGGGTTAGCCCTTTCAAGTTTTATCCCGAACTTATTGATGACTAATGTTTAACTGTTACTAAAATTCCGGTTTTCAATTACTTACTAATTAAAATTTCATTCAACTTGTGGCATTAGTAGCATTATACTGTAGCGATCACTTACATCAAGGACATGAGAACTAAGCAAATATTTGCTATTGAGTGATTTATTGCATGATTTATGTGCGTGTTTGTACATGTATTTACTTTCGATTTGTTTAAATATGCCCTTGTGGATTATTGCGTAAATGCGTGACTGAACATTTTCAATTCAGTTTTTCCTTCTGGCTTAGTGAGCTTAGAATAACTTATTGCGTATACGGAAAGTTATGGTGCTGTTGTTATGTGAAAGTTGTGTACATAATGTACCTTCATGTGGATTGGTTGACTTTTAATTGCTAAGTTGTATATTATTTGTCATGTTTATTTTGGCAGAGACACTGCAAAAATAGACATCACAACTAACATACAGGGTTATTCAGAAAGAACTATGAATTTGAAATAGTATCCAGTTTATTGCAGACAAATGGTAATGTCTGCACTTGGGAGCCGAGAGGGAAATTATAATCTCGAGAGGTGCTAAATTCTACTGCGCTTGCCAATTAGAACGCAGTATAGAACGTGTTCAGTAGAACGTAGCCTCTTGGGAGCGGCTAATTTCGCTATCAGCTCTCATATCTTTAGGCGGGATTATTCAAATACAAAATTTCCCACATTTAAATCTTGAGAGCTGAGAGCGAAAGATGCCTCTTGCGGGAAGGAGGGCTGAAACTCGCTGATATCACTGTCGAAAGCAACTGCCAGGAGTCGATATCGAGAGCTGGCAACTGTCAGTGGACAGACCACCTGAGATTGCTCTCGATGGTTACTATCGCTTTCACCTCTCAAATGGACAAATAAATACCTTTAGGCGGGATTATACAAACACTAAATTCCCCACATTTAAATCACCAAGCCAAGAAGTGCATGATGAATAACCATGTATATACAACTCATATTTGGTATCTAAACAAGCGTCTCTGGAATATTTTCAGTGATTTTCCTAATGTGTAACTTTGGTAGGGATTATCGTGATAGTGTAAACTGGCCGTTATGCGGCTTAAGCGCTTACTTGGCAACAATTCGCCCCATCTCGCCTGGTAACGCTTCCGCCCCATCGTCTCTCATCACTTTCACTTAAAAACAAAAGAATATTTGCTAATTAATCGAGTGGCCATTTCTGCCCGATTCCAAAGCGAATGTGCCTGATTATTTGCTTCCGGTTTACTCACAATTCCAGCCAGGGACTGGCTTTCCACTGGAGTTCTTTGGCGCTTTCACCTTGGTCGTCAGTGTGGTGCACACGCAAGTGATGGGACTTCCGGTTTCTGTAAGGGTGAGGGCCGCCAAAATAGGTTGAGTTTGACAAGATTTGTGACGTATTTAAAAAATGTCGCCAGTTTTTATCCCCACACTGTTATCCCGAGTTAATTTTAAAGTCAGAGTTGAAATGACCAAAAAAATGACCAAAAATGGACATCCTTGATTTTATCCCTAGTTAATTATAAAGTCAAAGTTCAAACGACCAAAAATGGACATCCTTGATATCAAATGTTTAAGTCATGCAACAAGCTAATGTGATGTTGTTTTGAATTTGACATCTGACGTCATTTAATATGAGAATATGACAGCACATCTTAGGGGAATTATAGCACTAGGTTCCGCTACATTTTCATTCAAGTTAGTCATAAGGTCAACGTTAAAATGTCCTTAAATGGACATGCTTGTTTATGAAATCTTGACGTGATACATCACGTCAATGTTTCAAAAAACCTGCCAAACATCAACCAGTTTCGCTACATTTTGTCAAGGCACTATTTGTGCTAATTGGGATAGCCTATAGTCGGATCAACAACAGAATAGAATGAGTCTTAACTATTCAGCTTATAGATCACGCCTTCCCGCACGTCTAATCAGCAAGTCATTGGACAGGGAAGATTAATTGCACTGTATTTGCACAAGAGGCTCTTGCATTCTATTGTCCCATTTAAATTCTTAGTCTATTCGTTTGATGATCCTACTTTAAGGGCTTAATTTACCCGTTTGCCACCAATTGTCCACTACGGGCACGCCGAAAGCGTCTTTGGTCCACTCTAACGTGTCGTTGTCGCAGTGTTCGCCGGCAATAAATATGTATTTTAGTCTGGAAATGATGAAAATCGAGAGAAAACTTTGTCACATTGACCACGTGTACACACTGACCAGCACAAAAAATGATCCACTCACTTGTCTAGCCTGTACTTGGCAGCATAATGCCCATTTGGATCCTGCAAAAGTAGAAGAGTTCCGGTGACAATATGCATATACTGCAGAAATGTTAATAGTATCCTCAATTATTTTAAAATGATTGATGCTAGGTTGGACATTTTTGTCACGTGAATACATGAATACAAAAATTCCATTTTACCGTTTAGGCGCTGTCTATAAATTACGTATTAATCACGCAAATTATGTAAAAATACATAAATTACGCCATTTGATAGTTTTTTACACCCTGAACCACCCCTATGTAACACTGTTAGAAGACGTAAATACCCCTTCCTAAATTACGTAACGCTGATCAACAACAACAGTTTATATCCCCCCTCCCCCCTTCTTTCATGAACACTTGCAAGTTTACAAAAAAATATCAATTCCTTGTACCGGTGCACAGGATCTCTGAAAAATTTCGTTTGCCAATATGTTCACAACGTTTAATAGATTACACTTTGACCCACCTCCTTCCTGATGGCCCTCATGGCCGTGGGCACGGTGAACATCCCTCTGACGCCGTGTTGCCAGATCACCCGGAAGTAGGCGCCAGGGTCGGGTGAGCCCACGGGTTTTCCCTGAAAAGAGTTTGCGACGCTGCTGTTATAGGCGTCGAATGAGAACCCAATCAATGTGCTTTTGAATCATTCTTTGAGATTCAGCCTCCACGGTCAAGGCCCCGGTGCCATACCTCGTACATGACCGTGGTGAGGCCGTTCAGGAGCGGTGCGTAGCAGATGAAGGAGTGACCCACGACCCAGCCCAGGTCGGAGGCCGCCCACCAAGTGTCGCCCCTGTTCATCCCGAAGACGCTGGTCAGCGCCCAGCTCAGCATGACCGCGTGACCGGCGCTGGGACGGACCACGCCCTGAAAATACAAAACCGGAAACGAGGGTAGTGCCGTGGCTAACCTCTGAGGGACCGAGGTTGGCGGGAATGGAGTTTCAAAAAAATGGAATGAACAAGGACTGGGGGTCAGCCAATTCCAATGTCCGGTTTACAACGTATATTTGTCTGGTGTGAGAAAGAAGCAGTTCCTGAGTACAATGAAACCTTTCTATAACGACCGGGCGGTCGCTCGTGGCAGGTGGTTTAATGAACATGCCCTTTTTAGTGTGCACATCTTTGCTTTAAATACTTATTATAGTTTTTAAATTTATTTTTCTCTAATGTATAATTGGTCGTCTGCCAGGGTTTCAACTTTGGTTTATGCTTTCAAAATTTCCCGTTTATATAAAAAAATTAAAAATTTGAAAATACAGTCGAACCTCGATAACTCGACTTCCTATAAGTCGAATAATCCGCTAACT
>JAQIXS010006324.1:0-10918 GCA_034700785.1 Rossiulus vilnensis | reverse complement strand
AATACTATCTTTAAGCCTTTAAGCGAGATACGCGTTTAGTGTGATAGTGGTTTGGCAAATTCATTTCAACTCAGTACGCTATGGTCAGCAATTAAACGCCACATAAAAGGGGGATGATAATAAGGGGAGTTATTGGTGTATGGAGACAGCAGAGTAGTGAGTTGATTTTAATTAAATAAATTTTGTTTTTCAACGGAGTGTTTGCCCCTGCAACAGGCAAACACAGCTTGCATGGCGCTCATAGTGATTGCCTGCAAACGAGGGGTCAGATGATCCCCATGGGTTTTTTTTTGTAAAAGGGCCCTTTAGGGTCTTTAAAAGCTAATTCCATCATACTGGAAAATGCTGTGTCATGTAATAAATCTTGTCTTTTTTACTGGTGGAAAATTGAAAGTATTTCTAAGTGATGTGTAGGTTGTCATGTAATGCTGGTATGTAATTTTATGACTTTATTAAATCACTCTTAACGTTATTCTTTTTTTCTCATCATACTGTTTTTTCAAATAAATTTTAAACTTATTGTTGTTTTTTTAAATATAATTGATCAAACTGGGCGTGACGTGTGGTTCCATTATATGGGTTTTAAAAAAAGACTAGGAACATGCAGAAACCAAACACACGCATACATACACGTGTTACCAGTATGCTAACAACGACCTTTTACTCTCTGCCAGAAATTAAGTTCCTTCAACAACAGTGCTGTTTACTTAACATATATCTGAAAATGAAAACGCAGTTAAAATGCGGAGCAAGAGGCAATAGGAATGCGAAAGCAGAAGAAGCACCAAGAGAGCAAAGTGGAAGACCTAAGCTGAAGAGAACAATTACAGCTATAGGATGAAGGACCCCAAACTGCCACTGAGTCTTAATAAGGAGCAAGCACCTGCTCAACCCGGGCCTTCAATTCTTGAAGGGCCTTCGAAAGGCGATCATTCTCTTCGTTACGGGCCAAAATGTCTGCTTCGACCTTTTCCTTCAAGAGATCTACCTCGGCCTCCATATTTGCCTGCGCCTCCATGGTCACCTGGGCCTCGTGGCTCAGGCTAACTTCGAGGCACTTGCGCACCTCCTCCACGTCCTCCTCGTACTGCGCCTGCAATTCCTGTTCGAAGAAGTTCATTAATAAAGACTAGATTCAAAAGCCGAAAGACATTTTGGGATTCTTAGGGGGAAAACAAGTAACAACGGCTTATGCCAAGGCGTTCATCTCTAATCTGATCGACGCAGGCCCCGAAGGGCATAAAAAACAATAATGTAAATTGGGAATTAGACCTCAAATCCTTGGCATATCGGTGGTTCTTGGATAGGGACCTGCATTGCTAGCATGGTCAGTGGGGTTTCCCACACTGTGTCATGATTGCTGTCGAATTCCAAGGCAAGAAAAATCGCCGTGACAGAAGGCCAGTGCAAGAAGCGGAGCAAGATAAACATGGGCATAGTTTCAGCTGGTTTAGATAATTAGTAGAATTGCTGGAGCAAAACAGTTGCCAGAGCTGTCCCAAGGGGGTACCAAGGTGTGCATTAGCTCTGTATTTGCGAAATGGGCCTTACACTTCGATTTTATATTAAGTCTGACCCCAAAAATTTCCCCCCCTCAAAAAAAATACAATAAATTACACATTTTTGCTTAAAATACTTATTATTATAATTGCTAAATTTATTTTTTCCAGTATAGAATTGGTTGTCCACTAAGGTTTGCGTTATTATTTTAATCAGAAAATGTCCCGTTTATTTATAACATTTTTCATAAATTTGAAAAAGCTCGACATGCAACTTTCAAAAAACAGTTTTTCCTTTCAATGGAACCGAACAGGTTGCATATAACGAAACTAAATTACAGAAATGAATTGTGTCTAATCAATTATAGATGGAAAGAAAATAAAATTTTCAATTATACTAAGTATCTAAGGCGAAAAAAAGCGAGTTAATTTAATATCCCAATCGATTCTAATTGTATTTCTCGCAAGCTCTCATGGCATACATGCGCAATAGGATTCCTTGGCGCATGTAATACAAGCCACAGTAAAGTTAGGATTACAGTCAACGAATAACGCAGGCGAGTATATAAAACACGAAAAGATGAATGGATCGTCCCATATTTCGGCTTTCAAAACCTCCAGATTTGAATTTCAAGTGACTTGCAGTCAATGAACACATTGACACCCCCTTCATGCAACTATCCTTGCGTGTAAATCGCACTTGATGGTTGAGAGTTCAATGAAAAAGAGCATTGCTTACCTCTCGTAGACTCACTTCCGCCTCGTCCTTCCGCTGGAGCTGCCTATCCAACTCGGCGATGTGCTGCTGCAGCAAGGCCTTCTCATGTTCGATCCTTGCGGAGAATTCGCCCTCAAGCTTAGCCTTCAATTGCAATTCTTGTTCAAGACTGGTCTGAGCAGCTTGGAGCCTAGCATCGGTGTCCTCCAAAGCCCGACTCAGGTCCAAGACCTCGTTCTTCTGGTCTTCCAGCTGAGCAGCCAGCATGCTTTTCTCAAGCTCAAAGTTCTCCATCAGCTGCCTGGTTTGACTTTCCAGTTCTGCAGCATGGTCTTCCCGAAGGTTCTTGGCCAGAACCTCGTATCTGTGCTCAAGTTCCGACTTGGCCTCGCTGAGGTCCAGCTCCAGGTTCTGAGCCTTCTCCAAGGCGACCCTGGACACTGTTTCGGCAGTGGCTTCAATGAACTGCTCAACAACCAGATGCCTCTCGTCATTCTCACTGTGGTCTCCACTTCCGTGCTGGGTGACATGTTTAGCTGCACTTTCGTGGCATTCACACTTGATGGCGTCGAACTACAAAGAATACCAGAAAAACAATAGCGTTACTAAAACATAGAGGTTAAAAGTGGAAGCATAAGTCGTTTTGAAACCAATTTGAATTTGTAATTTTCAGCACATACGGATACATACCATTAGCCCCATTTGTTTTGGCACGCCTAATAAATTGGCTATATGCATATGGATTTCAACCCCTGCCACAAGGCATTTCTTTTCTAACTGCGGAGTACTGAGTTGAATTGAAATTCTGAAAGTAGGCTTTCAGTAAGAAGTTTGTACTCATTCAGGGAGGTTTCCAACAAATATCTGCAAAACTTTGGGACAAAGCCCTGATAGACCAAGCATCATAGTCAAAACCGAGCTGCTTGCAAAGGGTCACCATGGTAACACCAAATATAGTCCTAAGGGCTTCGTAAGCTTTTCAATTTCCAAATGTGTTTTTTTTCTTCTTTTTTTCCCCTAAACAAATATTGTCGTTGCAGTAGTTACATATTGATCAGACATGTCATATGAGCTGATTTTATCGCTCATCCCTTCGATGCAAAGTTCCGTTTTGTTTTTGAAATATTTTTAAAAGCATCGTAAATACACTTGACAAACCACTGTCCTTCGGAACGCATGATTAATGTATTACATTTCATTATCAATACAACTAGAATATTTTAAGTGGAATATTTACCATTTTATTCATTATAACCTTTGGAAATTTTGGGGTCCAAAAAGTACAATTGGACGATTTTGAAGGTACAAGAAACCTCAATAGAAAATCTCTGTTGCAATAATTAATACGCATCTGACTTGCCAATAAGCTCAAATATTTATTTATTTCTGATTTCATTTTCGTTTAGAATTGCGTGCAAAGTCAATGGCTTCAAGGTCTCAACATTGTTAAACAACGTTAGCGATTTAGAAACATTTAATTTACTCAACAGTTTTACACAGTTGTTAGCATTGTAACAACAACTATCATTTTTAAGTGTGTCTAATTGAAGAAGAATATTTATAGGCCTAGTCTTAAATTGAATTAAGAAGTCTCCACGACCACAGTCCACGTGGAGGTCGGTATTTTTTTTAAACTGATCAATAGGCATATATGCCGGAAATAAATTCTCAACCTTATCTCCTTTTATCTTTCCCTACATGTATTTAATTAATAATCCAAGTCACCACTTTAAAACCATTTATGGTAAATGCCTAAACAATGCAACGATCGAAATAGCCATAAAAGTAAACGACTCCGTTTCAATCTCAGAACTCATGGATGGTTTTCGTTTCTTGTGCCCTGAGGATCAAAATTCCCTGACGGACCACGTCGGGAACCATGGCATCGCACAATAAGAGCATCGAATGAACCAATTTTGCTGATTTCCAGAGCAAACTCATATTTGGCAGGCAAACTACGCTCGCGGAAAAACAAACAATGAGGCTCGCAAAACTCGATCCAGGAACAAATCAAATCGCGAACGTAGGCAAAACGAGAACAGCTGCGTTTGACAAAGGGCTGTCCACAAAGGACGTCCGAGGTTTGGGAGGAGTGGGGATGGATTGAAGTGTGCGATCTGTTTAAAAATGTCCCCAAATGACGTCATTTTTGTAACTATCTGTAATTATAAGGTCGGAGCTCGAGTGATTTATATTTTATAATTCTGTATAATATACAGTACGTCTTATTCACTATTTTACAATAAATTGTGACGTCATCTTACGTGGAATGTGATCATTTTAGTTGGTATTGAAATTTGACGTCATTTAGTACTAAAGTGAAGCGCTTCTTGTAAGGGACAATATGACGTCATTTGACTGGTGATTTGGGTACAAGTAAATTAACGTCATGAGGACGTTTCGTACCACCTGAGTATTTCGAATTCCCTTGTTATGACATGTAGATTCTCATGTAGTGCTGCTATAAACTTAAACAGGGTTCCCACCAAAATTCCCTTGTAAAATTCCCCGACTTCCGGGTTCTTGGAAATGTACTAATAACAATAACAAATGTTTACAGAATAAAATGGAAAGCACTAAGGGTGTCATCACTACAGCAGGTGGGAAATGGCCCCTACAAAGTCTCAAGCTGAAAAACGCACCTTGGAGGTCGGGCGCTTACGACCTTATGGTTTGACATTATTTTTTATGGATGTCCTTTATGGACGACCTCAAATCTGAAAAATTCGAGTACGATTTCCTAAAAACGAAGCCGGACAGCAGCACGCCTTGGGCAGCCAAGGAAGGATTCTGGATGCGGACTTTTTTGTTTCCACTTTTTCGGCACGTAAAAATGGTTTTCTCTCGAAAACGCATCGCAATTTCGCTTAAATCGAATCGAACCCGGGGTGCTAATCCGAAATGCTGGGCACGTTGACGGAATGCAATGTTCTCGCGGAAATGATGGCAGCGCAATAGCCCTCATTCGCCGCTCAAACAAGCGGCACTTGGGGAGCGAATTTTTGCGGAAAAGCAGTGTTGAAAAAAAAAAGAGAAAAAAAGCACAAATTGCTCCATTTCAAATCAATCTCGGAAACAGCCAGGCGAAAACGGCGGCCAGAACCGGTAATTTCGGGAGCCTTTCCATGGACACGGCCATCCTCAAAATGGAATGCTGATTAAAATAAGCGTTGGTCTTCCTGAATGTCAAAGCAGGTCTGAACAATCAGAACAGCACCGGTCGAAAAACGTTGCTGAAGAGGAAGCATCCCAAAAACATTCAATAATTCAGGGACAGATTAAGATGGGCCATCAGAGCTGGGTGCTATTTTTTTCCAAATCTGACATCAAAATGTCTACCAGGTGGACGCAATTTCAACGAAAGCATACGCTTCAACCAATGTTATGTTTCTTTTATTTAAAAACGTCTACGTGTATAAATAATTCAAAATGGAATGCGATATTTAGCTAGTCTTTAACTACTTATTTGTGTATATCATCTGAAATTCATTACTACCTAACCGAAAATGCACAACAAAAAATGTAATGTCACAAATTCCAGTTTATTTGCAATTCGGAATTTTTAATTTCATCTATTAGATCAAACGGGAATGAAAGCGTTTCTTTACACAATGGAAATTTTGTTCATGTGTTTCGTAATTAATAGGCCTACTAATTAGGTTGAGGGTTCCTACAGAAAGTAAATTCCAAGCTTCCTTGACTTTTCAATGCCTATTCGAGGTTTTTAGAAACAAAATCTTGACTTTATCAAAAATGTTAATAGAACAAAATGGAAACTTGTCCTCTTTTACGCCCTCTTTTACGCATATCATACACAAGTTTTTGAAATTATGGCAATTTAAAGTTGGCATTTTCAACTGATGAAAACGTCTATAACTTTTCAGGTTGTTTCTATATCACTGACAATTCCAGGTTTTCCAATGTTGGGTAACCCTGAGGTTGCAATATGAGGTTGCCTTTAAGCTTAACTGACATACGAATTTCAGGGGTTGTTGCATCAACATGTTCATAATATTATAAGACCACACAAGTACCAGACAATGAATTTTCTGAGCATGGACCAAACATGCTGGAGCACAAACATGCTAGAGACATCGAAAAATCAAATAACTGGTGGATTTCAAGATTAAAGAGAAGCAATACATTTTCCATTGTGGCCAATAGCAGGTAGTTTTCTTGCTCCTTCAAGAACCACTTCAACTATCCCTATTTGCGTTTTCGATCTCAAATTTCCATGAAACCAAGCAGATTTAATATCGCACAGAACCTTGCAGCAATCATCTCAAGAGCCTCAGTTGCTCTGAACCTTCCAGAACAAGTTCTTGTCAAGATTGGCATTCGGTATATTGAATGCCAAAACCACCCATTGTTATGGACATGGACATGCAAAAATGAAATTTCCCAGCATTTTCCACGAGCCCTAATCGAGTTCATTGAAGTCTGTTCTGGAACTAGGTTCTCGCAGAATCCCCTAAAGTGCAGTTAGTCGAAAGCCGTTGACTCTGCCATCGCTTGTGGAGAAGAGCATCGCTGGCGTTTGGAGTAATAAAGAGGGGGATTGAGGGGAGGAATAAAGGGCAGAAATGGAACCATCCGAGGGGGCACTAATCATGCATCATTTTGACAAGGTGAGGGAAGAAGGGGGTAAACAGATCAATGTGTGAACGCCTAAATTGAGAAAAATCAGGCTGGGAGGTTCCCCCTCGGTTCCCAGCAATAGGCTGGATCCAAAAGAACATCGGGACGGCGTTGGCTGCTTCAGACGTTGGTGGAGTTGGCTTCTCGTTGGCCAGCAACGTTTTCACTTCTGCAGAGATGCAAGAAAACGCGAGACCAGAACCCCGGGTGAAATTGCGACCTGGACGGGTGCGAAGACGGATACCCAGATGAAATCCTAAGAAGAGTAACAAGTGCTTCTACAGACATCTGAGCCCCGTGCTGGCAGCCGATGCATGTGCGGTAAGTTGATTGGTTTATCCAAATCTCGTTTCGGTCACGAGGTTCCGGTGGGATGTCTAGCTCATCTCCCTAGACTGGTTCACCACACCGGAAGTATTGGGAATGAAAAACCCGACAATGTTCAAGATGGAAGGCGGCCCAACCAAATATTTGAAGCAAGAGCTCATCGTTTCGTTTACAATTAAAACATAATGTACTATTAATACAAATTCATTTCTTAAATTAAAAAGCATATTTGAGACAGTTATCCGCCCGCAAATGCATACATTTCTGATGTTCTCCAAGAGAGAGACGGATTAAGCCATAACTAAAAGGATGCCCACCATGCATACCTTGCATCTGTTTGCTTCAAATACTCGTTATAATTGCCAAATTTCCAAATATTTCTATGTAACTGGTAAATTTCACGTGCAGAACTAAGGTCTGTATTATATTTTGTAATTTGAAATTACCCTTTATTTATATAAAAAAATAATTAAAAAATACCATCTGTCGGAGGTTGAACAACAGTTTTTTTTCAAATTAGATTTTCTTTTTTTATAAACAAACAGGACATTTTCAAATTGTAAAAATAGCTCAGACGTTAGAGGACCACCAATACTACAAAGAAAATCATAAATTTAGTAATTATATTAACGAATTTGAAGGGAAAATGGGGGAAAATTTGCATGTTTGGCATTATTTTAGCTCAGCCGTAGCAATGGGTAGACATGGGCAAAAATAACATCCAAAGTACATCGTGACAGGAATTATTCCAATATTTCTATGGTCGATATCAGTATCGAGCAAAAGCTATTGAAAACTGCAAATTATAACAGTCAATTTTATTACCCAGAAAATTTCAATCGTTCTGATTTGAGGAGCGGAGTCAAGAAAGGACCGTGTCTTGGGTACACCTGACAATAACCATTGTGAATTTCCCATTTTCACATAGTCCTCAATTCCTTTAATTTACCGGATACTGATTAGCGAAGGCAATAGCTCATTACCATTAGCCGCCTGAAAATTTCGAGCATAATTAAGAAAGCTTTTTTGGAGCAAAAAATACAAATAGGTTCTAATTTCCAAGTTGAATACAGCGCTTTTTACGCATTCGTGAACTCGTACGGCTTAGCCTAATCAATAAAAAATGTTGGGCTTAGGGCTAAATGAATTTTCTTACTTGTCAGCTGGGAGATTTTTCCATATACAAGCAACATTTGAAGCCGAACGTTTTTAAATATTTGCCCATTTCACAAAGATAGCTTCTGAATACCGTATGTTACGTCATCTCTTTTGGAAGAGAAACTTCCTTGGAAGCTCTGCGTGTCTTACCACATTTACAAAAACTCACACCGAATTGCCTTTATAAATTGCACCTACTTCTGCCATGGCATGTTTATGCAACTGATATCTCATGCTATATTACTTGCGAGCATCCTATTGCCCGCAACGTATATCACTGAAAGATAACAGGAGATCATAAAAACAGCTGCCTATTGCGGGCAACACGAGAAATCTGATCAAGATGACAGTTTCATTCCTAAATTGTCAAGAATAGTTGTAAAATAGGGTGGAAACGGAATTTTTCTGGGGATTCTTAAAGCGGAAATGCATCTCCATTATATTGCGAAGCATTTTCATATCAGGCGAATTGAAATCATGGCGCCTAATTTAGCAAATGGAAGTTTTGATGGCGATGAAAACGGAAACTGATTTTGCATATACATACAGATCGAAATGAGGTGATTTATCGCGATCATTAAAGTGTTGATGGTATTTAATTACAGCGCCTGCGGGTTTATTTACCAATCATGTTCACTAAAGCCTTTAAGCTTCCCACAAGTGTTTTCTAGTCAATGCTTCCTAGTGAGAAATAAGTCAACGGAGATTACATGCGTAAACAAAACTTGGACACATGCAGCATAGATAAATGGATGCAGAAAATCACAGCTGTCTGAAATACATTCGAGAAAGAAAACTGCTTTATAAAAATAATTCAAAAGATAATTGCTTATAGATTTTCCACGCGAAATCGTCTAACAACGTAAGTAGCACAAAAATAAATTAACTAATCAATCTTGATGCAAAAAAATGTCCGGTAATTTAAAAAAAAATACAAAGTGACGTGAAATCAGCGCACACTGCAAGTGTACGATATTTGCATACGTGAAACGTTCGCAATGTTGCGCACATTCATGAACACGAACGTAAAACATGTCGGTTTAAACAAATATGAAACCTGCTCCAGTAGCAATTTTTCGGTGTTTGCTGATTTGGACAAACTTGTTTATTGGCGATTATTTAAAAAGCGCCGTACACGATCAGTATGGTCATCATTACCCACATAAAATTGTTGAAATACTGACTGTGTAACGACAAGATTGATTTGAAGTTGAATACTGATATACATCAAATTTTCTTGGCTTTCCAGTTTCAGTATTGATAATACTGGCAGTAATACTGACCATGCGCTCGAACGTCAGTCTATTGCAACGCCTGTGCTGTATCATCAACAATCTCTACTGCCTGGGTACCACATGATTTTTCACTGGTTAAATCTGAGGGTTGAAATTCAACCAATTTTTCTTATGGGAGAAGGACAAGAAACTGCCTACTTATCTTGACCACCAGCGAACAGTACAATCTTGAATAAGTCGTAACACATGATGGCAGTGGAAATGAAAAGCAGAATAATACATTAAAATGGACGCAGGGAAGGCAATTACAGGAGTTGGTTCTGCGTTTCGCAAGAATCCAGTTAGGAACCCCACAAAAGGCAATCGCGTTCAAATTTGCAGTTATTTCACTTATGACAGCCAAGTGAAAAGCAGGCTGCAGCCCATTGTTCAGTTTCCTACTGAGTAGATCCGCAAGCTTCATGAATATATAGTGACGAATTCCCTTCACCGAAAACCCTAACTCGCAAATGCAGACCTGCCGAAGACAAAGGAACAGCAATAATTTGCATTTCCGCAGCTCGAGCCCTGGCGCCAAAATCCCACATGCTGCTATTTCTGAAAGCACGATAATCGGCTGACTTTTGAAATAATGATGGTGGATCGAAAGTGGTTTTGTTTGCGTTTAACGGTTGCTGCTTGTTTCTTCACGGCATCCTCGCCCTCAGCAACCAAGGCTCCGCAATGGAGTGCTACAAGAGTACATAAAACATGAAGCACTCAGACCCTCCACAAACATGTATTACGATTCTCCGCAGTCCCTATAAATCGGGTATCAAAGAGGGCTGCAGGGGATCTCGGGACGAAGAATAAACAGCGCTAATGGATTCGATGCAATCGTGCCCAAAAATCTGGTTTGCAGACTCATGCACTCAGCAAACGCTGTTTGTAGGAGAATTGTTGGCCAGTTGGTGCTTTGCAGCACCTTGAATACCGGTTCACTTTTCAGAGGCAGCCCTCCGTTTCTGGAGCCGATTTATATCAATTTTACCAAACCCTGTACAGAGCAGCGCTGTTCATTTTATGGAAAGATCACTGCAATGCATCATTGGTGATCTGGTTTTTCAGAAAAAGAAATGTTCCATCGGAATTCCATATTTACAGGGAATTTTTAAAAAAATTGAGAAATGTTGTTAAGTCGATTATTTAATCTTTGACAACATGATTCAGTTATTAAAACGTTAGCTCAAGCTATCATTTGTGAAGTTGTCAACGATAGTCAGATAACTGTATTTCTGAGTAATTTACTCGATGCATCGTGTGGCCGGAATCAATAAGAATGTATCCAGGGAGAGCAGCCAAAT
>JAQIXS010006323.1:0-10919 GCA_034700785.1 Rossiulus vilnensis | reverse complement strand
GAAAAAGAATGGAAAGGCCCCTTTTTCTTCATCCAAGGCGCAGACACGCAATATGGAATGATAGAAAATTACGTGGAAAAGAAAGAAGATCCAAAATGGGACAAGGAAATTGAGTTATCTCGCAGAGTCATCGCAGCTGTGAACAAAATGCAGCCCAAGCCAAAGTTTTTTGTTATTTGTGGAGATCTAGTGGATGCTTTTCCAGGCTAGTGTCAACTAAAATATTTCCTTATTTTATGGGAAAATGATTGGAATTAGAATGATTTTTATGGCTTGGCTACTTATATCTCAACAGGTACCATTGAGAAGTAAACCTTTTCAATAATCGTTCATCTTCCTTGTATTTAATCAGAAAGCAATCCAGAAAGGAGAGAGCTACAGGAAAGGGATTTCAAAAATGAATTTTCCAAGTTGGACAGTGATATTCCTTTGGTTTGTGTGTGTGGAAATCATGACGTGGGGAACACTCCAACCAAGGACACGGTTCAAAGCTATAGATCTTCCTTTGGAGATGATTATTTTTCATTTTGGTGTAATGGAGTATTCTTTCTAGTCATTAATTCACAATATTATTGGGACTGTAGTTTGGTAAGACATTTCATTCAATAAATATCATCCTCAATTAACTAATTTTTAATCTAATAATGTATTATTCTTCCAATTATTGCCAGGTTCCCGATTTGGCTGAAGAACACGATAAATGGTTAAACGAGCAACTAGAGCAATTTAAAACGTCTAAATGCAAGCATGCCATAGTTTTTCAGCATATACCCTGGTTTTTGAAGAGCGCTGATGAAGGCGATAATGACATTTTTAGCCTGAAGGAGGATATTCGGATGAAGATGCTGGAGAAGTTTAAAAATGCTGGTAAGATCTGGCAATCAACAGTTCAATGTTTCCTTCTGCTCATCTGCATTTTGTGTTCAACTATTTGTAAATATTTTATCCCAGTTGTTTCGAAAACTCCTTTCAGGAATATCTGCAATATTTTGTGGACATTATCATCAAAATGCTGGGGGTTTCTATGGTGCCATGGAACAAGTAGTTACATCGGCAATCGGAGCGCAATTAGGAAGTGATACGCATGGGGTCCGAATTGTCACTCTCAATGAAACAACAGTGTCTCACAAGTATTATGGCATAGACGAACTGCCATCTACAATTTTGTTGTAAATCTGGAGTGTGGTATTTGCTCATATCCAACTTTGGTTTTCCATGTTACACGTACAAGACATATTTTGTAAGGGTAAAACTTCTAACTACTGTTTCACACGTTATTGGGGCCTTCCACTAACATTAACCAAAAACATTGTCAAGAAGCTAACTATTTGGTTTAGTATGATTAAGTGAAGAAAAACGTTTCCCTAATTAATTGAATTTGAGGAATCTACCTGGTTGTAATATTTGATGTTATTTATTATAAAATGCATAATAGCTTCGGCAAACAACAAAATGATAAAAACACTTTGATGTTACACCCCACACAAAAAGAACATTACAGTATAAACCAACGGATCACTCAAGGAACTAGAGCATACATTTAAACTACCGTATACAATATAGCATTCACTGTTCAAGAAAGCCGCTGCAGGTACATGTATCTTCCTTGTTAGTAGAAGGAAGTGAGAACCTTGTTTACAAGCTAAATTACCTCCAAATAAAAGAAGCAATTAAGATTACAAAGAACCTGACAATCAAAGTAATAGATGCAATCTCTACGCCCATATCCAGTAGTAGTAACATAGTAAATCAAACAGAAAGATGCATAATTTATCAGATATTAAATCTTGAATTTGTCTTCACTAACAAATTTTAATACGTAGTTGGAAATTAAAACAAATTATCTTCACTGGCCCATATCCATCAGCATTATGATACTTTTACCCAGGATTTTAAACGCGATTTCTTCACTGTAAAAGCATTGTAACATCAGCATTTTTTAGGAAATAAAACTTCACAATATATACTATAATGTATTACCAATAAAACAATTGGTGTTTTCACGTGGAAATTTGGTTGATTTCAAAAAGTAACTCAAATAAATAGGAACTCAGACCCTTATGATTTTTAGGAAATAATAAATCAAAAGCAAGTGGGCAGTGTGTGCTGTTGTTTTATGTTGAACATTTTCAATCTTGCTTATAAGCACAAATTATAATTTGCAAAGCATAGCTATCATGATCATTATCAAGAAGATGTAATGATCATAAGCCATTGCTATGCAAGACTACAAGGAGACTTATCTGACGATCAAACTAAGGTATTTTTTTAATGGAATGAGATGTTTGATTTTAGTTACAACGCAGAAATCATAAATGAAAGTTATGTAGGAATGATAAAAATGGCATCAACTACCCAGATTCACAATCAAAAGGAATAGCAGAACGAGTGCACCAGATAGCAAAAGATAAATTCTCAACAAAAAAAAGCAGAACATGGGCAGTGTCATTTACCATCAATGATTCAGCTCAGCGTTGTAACTTTTTGAATATCGTCTTCCAAGATTAACTCATGATTGTGTAAACAAAACAGGTAATATAATCGGATTAACTCAAGAAGAAATTGGGAATTGAAATGGGCTAATAGAATGCAAGAGCCTCTTGTGCAATTAATCTTTCCTATCCCATGACTCATTTTCCAACGGTGGACATTGGCGAACGATTTGTCGCAAATTTCTTTATGAGGGAAAGCTTAATATTTCTGATTGGTTTAGGCTCATTTTCTTCTAATGTTAATACGACTATATCATATTTAACGTCATTTTGAGATAAGAAACCATTGCGGACATAACTTGGCAGTACTGAATTTACTTCAAAAAACTGTTTGCTTTTTTACCAATCCCTATAAAGCCAAAATGAAATGATAACATTTTATCAAAGCCCTAAAGTGTTCATGTGTTCCCTTGTGCTCATGTACGTTGTCATAAACCATAAGCAAGTACTTGCAGTTCCTAATACGTTTTACAGATAATAGATGATCATTCATCATTGCGTACGAACATTTCATAAAGCTATCAGCTCAGTATTTATGAAAACGTTTCACACCTGGAACGTTTCATTAGGTCATACTTGCTTTAAAAAACTGACAGTATTTGAAAGAAACGCATGTATCAATTTAATTTCAAATCACAATGAGACACCAATTGTCACCCAAGCCTACTAAACACTCATAAACCAATCAATAAACTCAAATATAATAAGAAAATGCCCTAACAAACTTTATAAGCTTAGCATTTATTGTATAAAAACACGTAAAAACGAATGTTCCATCCTCTAAATGTTTACACATAACTTTTTCCTCCACACACCATACAATTCATCAGATATTTTTAAACGTCACGGATTAGCTCTACAAAACTACAAGATATTTCATGAAATGATTAATGGTGTTATGCACCAAAACAATACAAAAGCAGATTTCCGATGCTCCAAATAAATACGTTTTAACCTTTCGCCTTTGCCAAGGAGGAAAAGGACCTCGAAGACTTTAATGGTCAGTGAATGCAGTTCACCGAAGCAAAATGAGAATATTTTTATAATCTTCTACAAATATGTACAGACCTTTTTAAGTGCTACGTACACCACCGCCCTTCCAAATGCTTGGGATTTCAAATGACATTGTTCCGAGGAAAATCTGTGCTAGATTTTATCTGCCACAGTGATCGACAGCAAGCTATGTACTTGTTATACGACCTTGCTGAAAACAGAAAAAGACTTGTATCAAAAATATAGAACCATTAACTAACGAAAGATGCTAAACGATAAGTTGAATTATCAACATCTCAATATGTTCAAAATACTTTCATAGAAGCACAAAATTTAGTGTAAAAAGACTAATTTCAAAGGGGTTGTCACTTTAACAAATAATTTCAACATCAGTCCAAGTTATCTTCCAAAGCCATTAAAGAGTTGACTAATTATAAGCTTCTTACTTTATGGTTTGCACAAAGCAACGAAAACGCCTCTTCTTCAAGTATGCATCCTACAAAATACAGATAAAGCACATAATAACAGTTAGTTAGGCCTTAATAAACAGCTGCACGAAGCAGATTATAATTTGCAATTGCGTTAAATTCATAATCAAGGATCTGAGGAACACGTGCAAAACGTTACGTCAACGTAAGATCCAAAATACAAAATAAACAGCAGACTTGCCTGCTTCGATGGCGCACAAATAATGGTAATGCTCTTTGCAGCCCTTCCGCAGACAGCCTAGCGTCGCACCACCTTCCAAGCATTTGGAACAGATCTGAAATTATATTCCCAAAATTAAATGAATCGATCAAAGTGCAAAAGTTTATTCATGCTATGTATCACCTCCCAAGCAAAATCATAATCATAAGTAAGAAATGTTTTGTTTTCTTAAAAGAACTGCAATCTTAATTTTATGGGAATTCTTAAAAAATGTGAAGTAACTGTTCATGAAACATCAGAATGTAGAACAAAATTCCTTTATGCTCACCACTGCTGCTGCTGCTGCAATGGCTTCCTTGATCCCTATGATTCTTTGTCCAAGAAGGTATACACCATGACACCAAACGATGCAATCTTCGTGCACCCAGAATTCCTTTGTTTTAGCCATAAAACTGCTTCCAGATTTGTGATTAGACTCCCTGTCAGAGGGTTTCGGAGACGATTCACTTGAAGGAATAATTTCTGGACTACTGATTTTAGAAGCTTCCTGAACCCGCTTGCCCTAAACGTGAATGAAATCCGTGTTAGGCTAGACCAGTCAATCGAATGCCTTATGTTGCACATGAACATGCATGCCCAATGCACCATGCAAGTTGGATCACTGAACCGTAATTCATTCTCAAAACAATTACATGCATAATGAGCGTCATAATAATAAAATAACTCAAGATTACAAGTCATATATTTGTATGTGGATGTGAAAATAATTTAAAGATCATAAATGCCACACTGAAGCAAAATAAGTATTGGCACACCAATAAAAATGATATATTTTTTAAATATAAAAACAAATTATTTAAAGAATAGTTTTAGAAAATCACAGGGACATCTATTTGCACGTATGCAAAAAATCAATACAAAACAATTCACCAGTTAATAACAAAATGAAAACATGTCAAATTTTGTTGACAAAAAATATTGGCACACTTTGTGAACCTACAAAATGATGGCATCAAACATTACAAGTAAAATCGCCTAACGCAAGTGCTGCAAGAAACATGGAATAAGATGGGAACTAATATCACCGAAAAATTGGTGGAATCAATGCAACGTCGACTGGAAGCACTAATTAAGGCTAAATGACTCCATGCCAAATATTAATATGTTAAATTTTAGTGTTTGATGCCATCATTTTGTAGGTCCACAAAGTGCGCCAATACTTTTTTGTCAACAAAATTTGACATTTTTTCATTTTATTATTAACTGGTAATTTTTTATTCATTTTTCCCATACATGTAAATAGATGTCCCTGTGTTATTCTGAATCAATTTTTGAAATAATTAGGTTTTTTATTTAAGAAATATATCATTTTTATTGGGTGTGTCAATACTCATTTTGCCCACTGCATATGTATAATAATATATCTTATCATAAAAAGTTGGATTATACTGTATTTGATGAAAGGCATCATATAGTTATAATCGCACATTAAAATAATTGGAGTATGGAGCAACTGTACAGAGTTTCTGCTATACACAGCTTGTTTGAAGGCTTGGGCCACAGATTTAAAAAGAGGTGGATTATACATGTACATTCCACAATCTTTTAATAATGCTTACCTTCTTCGCCATTGTCAGCTTGAAAAATTCCTCCACGAGTTCGGATCGCTTCCGTTTTTCCCGCACTCTTCTGCTCGGACTCTGATTGCACAAATCCTCCTTCTCAGCACTCTCTTCCAGCCCGACGTTATCCGAGTTTGTTGGGGTTTGGCACACGTTATCTTCGAAGTAAGGTCCGAAAAGGTCTCCGAGTCCTTTATGGTGGCTACCTTTGTGACACAGGGAGCACACCCAAGACTTATCCTTTGTAAACACGTCATAATTGGCCGAAAGCGTACTGTTGAAACCCACTGTCAAAATTTTGTTCCTGGCCCGAGTGCCTTCACTGTTCTGAGTAACCCTCTTCTTGATTCCTTTAGCCTCTCCCTCCTCGTCTCTGACGGGGGTATTCACCACAATCACGTTTACAAGCCGTTCCATCGTGGTCTCAAAATGCAAGAACGGTCCTTTGAGTTTGCCCTCGGTGCCGTTTTTCCGGATCGCTACCACATTTTCACACACTGTCACAGGCGGCTTTTGCTTCTTTGAAATTGCCTCTGATTCTGCATCGCAATCCTTGTTGCACTTCTTTTTCTTGCTCTTTTTCGCTTCTGCCTCTTCAGAGGTACCATCCCGGGGCCGGTTCTTGCTGCCCAGGGGTCGTCCCCTCTTCCGGGGACCTGGCACACTGTGTTCGAGCGCCGAGCTGCTGATGGCCTTGTCTGTGCGCAGGGTATCACAGTGCGACTTAATGGTGGGGACCACCGACATAGTTTGTGTGTTCAGAGAAGGTCCACCATTTTCCGCAAATGGTATCTTGCCATTCAAAGGCTCCTTGGGCTTACCGGGAGAGACGTCCATTTTGGTATCGAGATCGCTGCTATGCTGCTCACTATGGCAGCTGCTGTTACTGTCCATTTTCGAAACACTGGTGCACGTACTGTCGACCTCGGATGACAGAGAATGGAGACGTTCGCTGCGACGTGGAGAATGTTGACTGCCTGATGAACAAGGCCACAATTCAACCGCACCATTTGGGTATAAACAATGTAAAATTAGCTTCATAAGTTTAGCATGTTGCAATTATCCCACACAATTAAGGTGAATTCTAACCAACTTCGTTAAATTTCCTTTTTTCTATGGTTTTGTGAAAAAATATGCCTTTGCACAGTTGCCATGTAAGCTGTGCATGTCTATACTATTTTAAGTGGTCCAAATCCACTGCACATCATAATTTATCAGTACATGTAATTGAACTAGCATTTTCGCAACTTTGAGGTCATCAATAAAATACGTTTAATAGGGGAGGGAGGCAGAAGTTCAAGGAAAGTACAACTGCCTATTTGGACTTACAATGTCCGAGTTTAATATGAAAAGTACCGATTAAAAACCACATAAGAACTGATTAAAATTGAATCAGCCTCCACCAGATGTTAATAAATGTGGGGGATGTAGGCCTAATAAAAAACCAGACAATGGGGGACAGAATTCTTAAAATCATGAAAATTCAAGGACGTCTTTTGCAAGCATCATTTAATAAATAAAGTACCTAGTCTAGCAGAAAAATGGTTCAAAATTGCTACTTTGTAAATTGCATTGGGTATCGAGCCTGCTCTGATAAATTTGCAGAATTTAATAAAAGTCAAGATTTACCTTTAGTTGGTGTACCCTCGCCACGATCTGCTACACTAGTTCTCCGCTTCCTTGCCGGAGAAGCATCTTCTTGCACTTGGCTGCAATTATTTACAATCTCAAAGCTGCCAACAACGGCCTCGCCGCCCCTCATCTTTCTTGCCACAAAGGTAACATCAGGAGAGAGGTCCAGATTCCAGTTGCCCAGTTTGTCACCGTTGACTTTAGAACTTGGGTGATTATTGAGCTGTTTCAGGGATTTTGACGTTAGCTCTGGGCCTTCCCACGAGTTCTGTTTTTTTCGGAGATTCTTGTTTGCTCGCAGAAAGTCATCATCACTGGGTTCTGCGGAGGATTCGGCATCTACAGCACACTGCGTTCTTGCACCGGTTACGTGTTTCTGAGTGGGGTTTGTCGGAGAGTGATGAACGTTTTCTGTCATCAAATTTGTTGCTTCGGCAGCCCTAACTGGCCTCAAAAGGCTGGGACGAGGCGAAGTGCATGACTCGTGGAAAACATCGTTTGGATTTTCGTGCGTTTTCCTCGCTTTAGTCTTGACTTCGCGGCACGATTTTACACTACTGCCACTTACTTCTTCGATCCTTGCATCTGCATTAAAATCCTTCACTGGATTTGATTCCTTATTCCTTAGTTTACAGCCTGCAATGGCCAATCCTGGGGATCTATGGTCACTGGCAAGGCTGTCTTCGGTGACCTCGAAATCACTGGTGGCAGTATTGCGAGCATTTGCAGAAATTGGGCCAAACTGGGCACTTTCCGAATCGGAAGTTGGCACGATGGTGCTGCTCGGGGCATCTGTCGGAGGTGGTGTGGTGGACATGGAAGAAGAATCAGTTGATTCGGCTGACGAGGCTTCCGCAGAATTAGAAATAACCCTTTTTGATTTTTCGAACATATTAGAACAAGGAGACGGCGTTTCGCATTCGCCCAGGGGTTCACTCAAAGCCAACTTTGATTTGCATTTAGCGGGTGAGCTGCTTCCAGTAACATCTGCGGGTGGCAGGGCTCCAGTGCGGATGTTTTGGGAATCTAGAAGCACCATTTTTTGGAGGCTTTGCAAAGGATCCGAAGAAGAGTGATTGACTCCTGGACTGGGAAGGAGCCGATTGGGCGCGGTACCGAGAGGCGATGAAGTTTGACTGGGAGGATAGTCATAACCGACGGCTTGCTGGTGTGCAGGAGGTGGATGGGGTGAATACGGAGGTGGTGAAAATGGCTTCGCGTGAGCAGGGGAACAGGCAGCCATTGCTGGTGATGAAAGATTTGAAGGATGTCCCATTCCTGAAAAAAATTGAACTTAAACTTTCTACACAATTTCTTGCGAGATAAAGCATCATCCTATCACCTCACAGTGCATGTCCACGTCTGTCTGATGACGTGTGATGAATTTTTGATTTACAAAGACTAAACTGGCAAATAAGGGAGAAGCGAAGAAACTCCAGGCCAAATATATGGAGGGTATTCTTATAATACGATTTAATTGATTTCGCTTTCTACATCACTCATATTGTGCTGTATCGATCAAGTATAACATAAGCAATAGGACTTTTGTGGACAGCAATGCCATGTAAAAACGCTAAAACCACCATGCTCTTAGTTGAAGTGATGGCAAATCAAGCATTATTGGTTGAGAATGGGGGTTTTAATTAACAAGACCCTTTCCATTTTTATCACGTGTACATATCATATGCAGTCACTAAATAATTACACAGAGCTAGTCTTTTTAAGCATTTTTCACAGTAAACAATCGCGGAATAACTTGGTTTGATGAATTAACCCCCTGGCACTTGGCATTTCCTTACTGACAGTAGGGTACTGAATTGAACTGAAATAAATTGAGCATAATGACCTGGTGATGGAGTTCCACGAGGTGAATTCACCATGGAAGGGCTCATCACCTGCGATGAAGTCCATGCGTGGTGGTTGGCAGCTGGTAATTGGTCCATGATCACATGATGAGGGTAATGAGATGGAATTGCCATGGCAGCAGATGGTGACAGAGGTGGAGGTGACCGCATCATTGGCGAATGAGGTGGAGGACTGTTACCTATGACATGACGTGGAGAGTGATTGTACAATCGCATTGTTTCATCCCAGGAGCCATGATTTGGATGTAAATGGTTGTTATACATTGATTGACCTATAAAATAACAATGAATATTTTTATTCGGTTTTCTATAATACAATCATTTTTAATTCAGAAAACAAGTTTCTTTTACTAGGACATAACAAAATTCCACGCATTCATTATGTACATCATCCTAATGCGTGTTCAAAGGTAGCACTTAATTACATTAATCATGTATTTCACATTATTGAAGACTCCTAATTATTCTAGTATTATCCGTGAATCATTTCTTAGTTACGTGGTTATACTTAGATTTTTTTCTCTCCTTTTTTCTTTAATCAATATTTCACAACTTCCCAAGAGTAAATATGTACAATACTTTTCAAGTAAATTTAACAAAAATAAATAAAAACAGAATAAAAACCTTGATAGTGTTAAAGAAGTTAAAAATGCTGACAGATTCTAAAACATAGGCATATGGTATGCCATTCTCATTTTGGAAAACAAAAACGTTATTCACAGCATCATGAATTTCAATAGCATAATTAGGTGATCTACTAATAATTCGAAATAATATGAGTTTGCTCTACCTTATACTTAACGGAGCCAGCACCATTTAATGTATTATTTTGACGAACTTTGACTTTTTGACAATATGATTATGCTGGAAGAGCTCTTTGAATGAACGCATACCTACCATAAACATCTTGATTAGAAGTTCTATATCGCTGCTGTGCAGGATATCCTTCCCCTGTTTGATATGAAACATTATGATTTATCTGTCCATTGTGGTTGCCATACTGATGAGGTGTTGGGTAACTGGGTGGACTGTGATAGGAATAACTGTTGTTACTCTGACCATGGTTTGCCTTAAAAAATTAATACATGCATGTGAAATGGTTAGTTTGGCCATGACAATTGCTGTAGTTTTCAGAAATTTAATTTCAAGATCTTTTTTATAAATAGATAATATAATATGATTCTAATTTACTGGAATAATATACTAAAAATGTTAAATCTTTGGGTAATTTATTAAATTATCAACATTTTTTTGTGCATAATATTTCTATTACGTACAAACTTTCATCATGTATATATTTATATAACTGTGACTATAAACAAAACAATTAGTATTTATGCTGACAAAATTTAAGCCTTAATTATGGATTTTTTAAAAAAAATTATTTCCAAATCCAAATTGTGTTTTTTAATATGCTTACATGTAGGCCTTCAATGCTTTTAACATGACATACATGAAACTGGGTAAAATCAGTAATTTTGATGAGCAACCTCTCAAATGCAAATTTCAGTGACATGTATATGGTGGAATTGCAAAAGTTAAAAACCGTAATTTTTATCTTAGTCATCATGTGGCTGGTACTTAGAATAAAGTAATAAGTGGATATCACAGCCAGTTTAGTTTAAGCGACGTTTTGCACATTTATTTTGTGCTTCATCAGCCTCTAA
>JAQIXS010006322.1:0-10920 GCA_034700785.1 Rossiulus vilnensis | reverse complement strand
CTAAAATTCAGATCTCAAAATATTGTCCTCCGGTTGTGCCCAAAGCAGTTTTCGAACGTTGCTGTCAGCGACCTAATAGTCTCTAATAGTAGCCGGGTAGATATTTCGCCTCTCAAACAGGCTAAATTTCAGTATCACCAACATCTAATCCTAAAAATCCCAATGGGGTTTTTGAGGCCCAGTCTCTGCTCCCCCCTCACCCCTCACCCCGCCCTGGCAACGAAGTTTGGCCAAAATCAGCGAACTGACCAGTGGGTACTAACCTTATTTTTCACGTAATCCCAATTCTCGTTTTTATCTTCGTTCGCAGAGCCGTCGTTTTATTGATTATTCTTATTAATTTTTTTTTAACAAACTTTCGGAACTTATCCGTCCAACAACCAAAAATCGCTCAAATAAGTCCCAGGATGTCGCTCATCACCACACAAGGCACGGGCACGAACGCTGGTTGTAATCCCAAAAAAAATCGTTTGTTCTCCTCAGCACAGGGTGCACATAATGTCCACCGGATGTTCGCACAACTGACCGACAACTGACCACCGACTAAAATGCACGTGCGCTCGCCCCTTCGCCTCGTTTATATACGCACGAGCCTAGGGTTATTGCACGCCATCCCCCTTACCCCCCTCGCGGGGGGAGGGGGTGGGGGGGTTGACTTAACCCCTCCCTTCCCGCACCCCTCCCTCCGCTTTCGCCATTGGGCGAACGCAGCGCCACGTCTGACCCTAATGCGCGCCAATAGGGGGCGCTCGATGACGTCACGCGAGTCTCGTGTGCCCAATTTTTGGGAGAACATTTTTGGCCAATTTTTCTTCTGGCTGAAGAAGAGGAGACGTTCAGGTACTGCTGACCGAGTGCTACCAGAGATACGTGGCTAACGGAGCGAAACGGTGACCCACATCCAGGACACGTCGAGAGCGTGGCACGGGGGGTGCGGCGAACGAATGCTGGCTTCTTCGGTGTCTCCAGAAGGGGATGCTGGAAGCGCACGCAGGACATATCATAGGGAAATGAAAAATATTGAATTGTTCCGTTTAAAAAAAAAACGCAGATGAACTTTAGATAAATGTTTATCTTTAAAGAATGTGTTGAATTAGTCGCTGGAGGAAATTTAGGTCCCTGAAGGTCTTTAAAAGTCAGGGAATCAGCAGTTGTCTTTGGTTTTGCTTCATTGAATCTTTATTGAAGAAGCTTGCGAATCTTCCCAATCACTGAAGGAGATTTAGGACTTTGAAGGTCTTAAAAAGTCACTGGATTGCTATTTAGGTCTTAGAAGGACTTGAAAAGTCAGTAAATTATCAGTAGTCGTTGATTTTTAAGTTGCTGGTTTCAACATTGAAGAATCTTGGGAATCACTGATGGAAATTTACTCTGTGAAGGTCTTGAAAACCCAGTAAATTAGCATTAGTCGTTGATATTGGTTTCTTCATTGAAAAATCTTTCTAATCAATGAAGAAAATTTGTCTTTGAAGGTCTTGAGAAGTCAGTGGCATAGTATAAAATGCTGAATTTTAAGACGTTGGTTTCAGCAATGAAGAATAATTGTCAATCACTAAAGGAAATTTAGGTGTTTTAAGGTCTTCGAAGGAACTTTTCAAGTCAGTAAATCACAGTTAGGCGTTAATTGTAAGATTTTGGTATTATAATCAAGTAATATTGCGAATCGCTAAACAGAATTTGGTTCTTTGAAGGTCTTGAAAAGTCAGTCAATTTCCATTAGTCTTTGATTTTCAAAACGTTTGGTTCATAGTCCAAGAATCTTGAATCTTATGCCCATGTTCGAAAAATGATTTTGATTAGGAAAATAAGTGGTGGAAAATGCATCTGAAATTAAAAGAAGTCGTTCATTAGTTTAAAAAAACTTTTGTAAAGTGGGTTAAAGCGAAATTGACCTAGTCGTTATTACAATATTAGATTATTGAAAAGTCAGTACAGTGTATTGACTATCTTGAGCATCAGTGAGGCCTTTCTATGCTGTGACATAATCAATGAGCTGGATAACCTCATTGGTTAAGGCTTAAGTTCAGTTCATTCTAGCTTTGGACAGTAATGTAATTTACCTTGTTTATTTAGGGCCGGTTGCACCAACAAAAGTTAAGCAAACCCAAAGGTAAACCTCTGGTTAAGAATTGTAAAGCATTGCACCACAACGGGTGTAATGCAATTTTCTCAGAATTCCTAGCTGCAACATGTTATCTCCATGTTTACTATACCCCTATAGTGAAACTGTGCAACAGAAATCTACTAGCCCTTAGGGTAACTTGTGGTTATAGTTAACCCATGGGTTATTTAATCATTCATTTAACCTACAATGGTGCAACCGGCCCTTAAGAAATAAAAACCCTGCAAATTGAAACTAATGCTGTGTGAAACGTATTGAAAGGGTTTTCATAAGTTCTCGAATTCACAAATCAATTTACATTTGTTTGAAACTATTTTTTAATTTCTATTTCATGACAGTCATGGTGAGAGGAACAAGCATTCTAATTTTGTTTTTGTTTTGTTGGAGGAGCGCCCCCTCTAGTGTATTTGTCGCAACGGTCAGCAGACTTGTACCTTGTCTACATGTGCATATTTATTTCCGGCGTTGTTTTCAGGTGTCTAGACTGGTCCTTGACCTCCACCCCCTCCTCCTTCCTCTCTTCCCTTCATTCTTCCGTTTTTTTTATTTGTTCCTCTCCAGCGGTGTTCATCATACCTGAATTGCTGCTCCAATTTCTCTTTGGAGACCCTTTTTTAGTTCTCAGACAAATTTCTTCTGCCTTTTATCACAATGTAGGCCTGCTATTTTTACACGTGTATTTGTTGGTGTTTATTTTTTAAAATTTCTTATCTCCACTTTATTATTCGAGTTTTCGTACAAGAAGATGTGAGCGAACTGTCCAATAACGAATTTCTATCCCACTGCGTTGTTGTTGTTTCGGTCATTCGTCCATATTGCCAGTTGAGCTTTCCAAATGGAGTAGTGGTCAGTCAGACTGACCGCTCTTCCACCGCTAATACCAGATTACAGTCTGGCATATTCAGTTGACTTTAGGACCGGTTGCACCATTGCAGGTTTCAATGAAAGATTAGGTAACCTGGGATTACCTATAACTACACTTAGTGATCATTAAGCCTGACATAAAAGTAAGCCCACCACGCATTTAAAAAAAATACACATTTTTGGTTCAAATACTTATCATAATTGCTGAATGAATATTTCTGGTGTAGAATCGTCCATGCTCCGTTTATTTATAAAATAAAAATTGAATGAATTTTAATAAAAAAACCTAAAAACGTTATTCGCTAACCACAAATAGGTGTTCCTTGCAATGCAACCTTCTTAGCGGATCCATAAGTGTTGATCAAATTTTTTTTGCATAAATAAACGAACATTTTCAAATTATAAAACTTAACGCAGATCCTAGTGGACAACCAGTTTTACACTGGCAAAAATAAATTTAGTAATTGTAATGAGTATTTGAAGCAAAAATGTTTAGTTTTTTTGGTTGCTTTTTTTTTCAGCCTTAAGCACGAATATGTTATTACACAAATGATGAAGGTATGCAGTAAATCAATGCGAGTCTTTATGGTCATAGCGGGAAAAGTCCTGGCCTGATTAGAGGTCCCTGGGCAGCGTGACCTTGACCGAGATGGAAGGACGAATTCTTCAGGCCCCGCCCCCCTCGCCGGCCATCTTTAAGGATTGGACGAAAGATCATAAAAGGAAAACGGCTTAACCAAAAAAAAAAATATACAAAAAATATCCGAAAATGTGGGCGCAAGTTCAAGAAACTGATTTTTTTTTCATTTGTAAATGGGGAAAATACCTGCGTGTAGGATGGAGCTATAGAACTGCTTTTGTGTTTCTGTTTAGTGGTATCACTTTTAGTGCGGTTTGCTATTTTCGGTTGTTTCTGTTTAAAAAAATTGGGCGATTATTTACCCGTTTGACTAGTCGCCTATACCGGCGTACATGTACATTTCGGAAATGGGAAATGTTTTCTTCGAACGAGTTCTGGATTACTTTGGGAAAAGTAAACTAGTTCATCTTTGCCTCTGCTCGATTTTTTAATTTTTTTAAAAGAGATTTTTTTTAGATTTTTCGATGGGTGGTTTTGAAGAGTAACGACTGTCTTACCCGTTACCCGCTAACCGAATTTTACGATCAGGAAAGTTTTATGAGGTACAAAATTACGGGTTTTAGTATTCCACCAAAATAAAATCTTCAAAAATAAATAATAAAGTTTAAAAAATGCGTTGTGCGATGTGATGTTGTTCGAGCTGGGGTCAAAGACACTTTCCGTCTCCCCCTCAAGAAATGAGGTGAAGAAAGTCCACTTTTTTTGTCTAAGTGGTCAGTCCTGGAATCCTTAAAGGTACCGGACAAGATCTGCTTTTGAAATGCGAAATGCATCATCGGTTAATCAATTTCAGAATTTAAACGCCTGTTTTAATGACAGGAATATTTAGTCATCTTTACGACAAAGCATTTTAACAACATTTCCCTTTTTAATTCAATTCAATTCAGTGACCTACTGTCAGCGAACAAATGTGTGTTAGATGGTCAAATCCATATCTACCCTGTGTCTTAAGGGGTGAATCCTTTAATTAAAATTTTTTTTAAATGTGAAAATGATACCATTGAATTCAAGCCTTGTGAATTTGTTTTATCTGAGCTGAATTGTTAATTGTTTTATTTATGTTCCATTACGTTTCAATGAATTTATTAGTTTTGGGAGGCAATTTCCTCTCACAATGTTTCTTATAAATAATATTTAATGACGTTTATAGGGTTAAGTTTCTAAAAAGAAAGGAATTTAAAACGCAAAAATTGCCACAAGAATGACCACCTCTCATATGGAGTTGATAAATCAAAATTTTGAAATTTTTTACTCGAGATTTTTGAAAATGAAAAGATAACAGCATAGACATAATTTACTGTGGATACAAACGAATGTTGAAAACAGCTGCGAAATAGTTGTTGGCGTTACTTTTAATTTAGTTTTCGTTAACCACTGTATAGATCAACACAAATATAGAAAACAATGAAATGTAAATTATCCTTACATACGACACTTCCTCGTTCGTAAAAGCTTAATTGTGATTTTCGTAAATTTATTTGTTTACACGTGGTTAGATTTAGTTCTTAGTTCTTACAAGGGATCATAAATCAAAATGTATCAATTTTTTCTGACAAATTGCGAATAAGATACTACAAGACGTCGATATTTATTAATACAATGCTGTGCGCAACAAGTCTTTAAAACAGGTTTCAAGTCCTTAAAATATCTTAGATTATTCACAGGCTTACACAATAATTAAATTTTAAATACAAAATTATCGATCAATCTGAGCGCAATTTCATGTTGGTTTTTTATACCCTTGCTGGCCCACCTAAAGTTATTAATAGAATGACTGCATTTTGTTCAACAAGTAGATAATCTAATTTAAAATCGGAATAGCACGTTTTGAGGACAAATTAACACACTCTCAAATGCACCTAAATTCGTAGGAGCATAGCCAGCCTAAAATGCAACGTCCTTAAATTCACATCAGTAAAGCAAAACAATATCATTGCAACCCCTTAAGCACATAATATTGCAAAAATACATTTATAGTGACTTGAGTAAAGGCATGCAAATGTGCCTAAAAATTACAAACGATTCACTGCTGTTTTAATGCTTTTTTTTCTGAGAAATTGATGAGGAATTGTTTACAAAATGAGCTATTCCGATTTTAAATCGAATATCTTCTGGCTGAACAAAATAAAAGTTTTAATACCTTCAGGTGGGCCAGTTTTATTGCTCGCAAGTGTACTTTTAACACCCTTTAAAACTTAGTAACATACTATGGGAAGAAAATCGTAAGTTCAAAGACTTTCGACACACCCTGCACGCGCGTCCTTCCTCGAAATTCTCACCCTTAAAAATTTCAAAAATGTCTTGACAGTTTAATTTCGTGGCACGAAACATGGATATTTTTCACACACTTTATAGCCTTTCAAGTAAGTTTAGTTTTTATTCGAGCAATTCATGCGAAAATAAAGATGGGGGGAAAAAAGTGCGAGGGTGGGGTGGAGAGGGTAGAAGAGGAGGTGGGACACAGGAATGCCACACAATGAGATCATTGGCTGCATTTTAAAAGTGCGTTTACCGTTATGTCCAGCGGTCAGCAGCACCACCTGCATTCGGCCACGGCTCAGCACACATTTCCAAACAATGTTGGGGAAACAATTGTAGCCAAAAACACGAAGTATGTGTCAGCAGAAAAAACTTGACTAATAACGATGCTAAAAGAGAAGAATGAGAAGAAATTACAACTCTGAAAAAAAAATGATATTAGAGAAATTGCATTTTGATGGAAAGGGTGGAGTAGGGTGGGGCTGACCAGCGCAAAAATATAGCTCAACCTAAACGCGTGTCCATAATGGATTAAAAAAGAGATGCTGCATGGGAAAAAAGTAAATTGCGGAGATCTGCATCTTCAGACGGGAAGTCCAAGCTGAGGACTTCCGGGCCCGTATTGCATGCGTTTTATGGTGACTTTTACTCGTGATTACAATCCAGTTTTACAACTTCTACTTTATTGAGTTCTAAGTGTACGTTGCTGTATTTGGTGTTAGTTTTAGTATGAAGTGTATTTTACAGGACATACCGTGTCTGATAGTTGGCTGAATTCTTGACGAAAAGCTCATGATTTTAATAGTTTCTCACGTGGTTTCTCCGAGAAACCATAATTTTGACCCAAATTCAATACGCATCATTTGCCATGGGTAAATTCACGTTATGGTTCTATATTTTTAATGGAAAATCGGTCCAAGATTTTTATCGACATGTATCGAATGTAAATTCATATAGTGCATGCCCTGGTGAAAATATCAGTAGAAATATACTGATATGTGGTGGTATTAGTAACTAGTTTAGTGATATCACTAAGTATACTGACATCGGTATGACCTAAAATTAAAAGTTTGCGAAGAATGTGTCGCTCATTAATTATTTTAACAATTAGTTTGATCGTTAGCTTTTAATGCATGTTTTAAAAACACGAATAATTATCTGTTTTCCTAACGAGAGGTACAATCACCAAACGTTATCTGTACTCACATGGTTTGCATCAATATAGTACGTTTTTTTAAGTAAATAAAAGGAGAATTATAAAATGGGTTTGTAAAACCCACATCAGCACATTTTAAAATTGACATCATGGCTTGAGTGGCGTCACTTCTATGCCACCATTTACACGATATAGATATTTGATGAAATTTTACCATTTTCGAGGCATAAATTTTAGAAATCTGTGATATTCTTCAGTCAGGAAAATCTCACTTTTATTTCTATGAGATTTGTGAATTTTTCTTCAAAAAAATTAATGGCATTACTTGATATAAGATATGTTTATATTAGCTAATCTTGTTATAATTTATTGTGCAATGTTTATCCCAGAGTTTATGATTTATTCAATCAAACTTTGTCCCAACAACCCGCTTCAAAAGTGAAGTTTTAAATTGTGAATAGGTCATATGGACATGTTGGAAATATCAGCGCTTTTATTTTTTCTTCTTCATCGGATATTTTATTTTTCACTTTAAATATAAATTTCGTATAAAACAAAATAAACCGGTAAGCGTGCCATTAGGTCAGTTCTGGTGAAATCTACGATGCAACTTTTAACCCCACGAAGTAAACGAGTTACGTTTTATGAGGCTATGAAAACTCTGGTAGTTTTTAAGTTTTAAGAGCATCCTTCCTGTTCTGGGATTAAGGAGTGGGATTATACGGTTGTTTCGAGTCCATTGTAGTTTTAAGTGCTGAACGGTATTAGGTAATTGGGATGTCAGGTTTTTTATTTTTATTCCTTTCCCAGTTTGTCAGGTAAAGTACGAAATGAAATCCATTCCTTGATGATAAAAGTCCACATACAGACAAATAAAAACTGTATAAAGGGAAGGAGTTTGTACGATGCTTGAATTCTCTGGAAACCCTTTTAGGGGCCGTCCATACTCAGCGTCCTACTAAAAATATATTTTTAACCTACTATCACCCTCTCAAGTCCCAACTACCAGTTACTACCAGGAAAGATACCGAAAACCGACCTGATAGTGTCCGTGATAAATTCCGTCCGAATTGTGCAAAAAATGACGTGAAATTTCAAACAAAATCCGCAAAACATAGCGTCACAAAAGCACTTAACATTTTATAGATCATTTACTTGGGATGTAAATGACGTAATTGTCGCTAGGTTAAATAAATATGACTTGAAAATGACAGGGAAGTTATTTTTACAAGTTAAATAAATAAAATAAAATAAACATGAATAAAACTTTTATGAAACCTTCGAAGATGGGCGTTGTAATTCCACAATGTTTAATTTTTTTTTATTAAAAAAACGATACATCTTCAAAATATTTATGTGAAATGCTATCAACTCTAGTGAACGACCAGTCCTACATGACAAACAGAAATACACCCTTGATATCAAAGTATTTTAAGCAGACTTGTGTTAGTGTTTTTTGGGTGCAAACGTTGACATGTACATTATATTCCACTTAAACAGGTTATTGAATTGAGGCCCGGATAGAAAAAATAATTACGTAAATAACTAAAGGGAAGTGCCAGCTGGTTAGCCATGGCACCTCAACAGGTGTCTTGCTCTTCGGTTCATGGGCGACGGAAGGGGTGAAATAATGGCATTTCACGTCGTAATAATGCCTGTCAATTCCAACGTTACATAACATTTTTAAGTTTCTATACGTAATCCAATTTGTTTTATCTAAAAAAAACGGAGAAAAATACAGCAAACAAAAACAAACAACACGAGCAGTTAGGGTAATGCTAATGAGATTTTATTGGGATTTTATGCCACCGAAACATAAAATACAATAGAAAAAAAACACAAGAGGTGGTTGGGAGGGAAAGGGGGGGGGGGTGTATTTCCGGATGTGCGATTTCACGCCCTTCTCCTCAACACGTGAATAATTTTCCGTTTGATAGGAACCGAATGAGTAAACTGAAATGTTGGGTCTCAGCCATGAAATTCAGTTTACAATGTTAACCGTTTCGGTCCACGGCTTTCAACGAGAAGATTGATGTTATTTTTATAAATTCAGGCCTTCAATATCGTCTCAATCGAGATATCGATGCGAATTTCGATACGCTTTGAATCGTTCGCTTACTCGAGGCCTAATTGCATTTTTTTTTTCCCCTTTTTTTTTATTTTTAATTTGGTGTGTTTGGCAATGTTATTCCATTTATTCTGGTCAATTCTGCAGATCGTTGAACCGGAAAGAGTCAATAACGCTTGACGAAGGCGAGAAATGTTCACAAATTGGTGCTAAAAGGGGGTCTTTCGGTCCAGATGCGGGGGTGGGCCACTGCGACAAAGACCTAGAATTCGGTAACACACTGACTCTGATTAATCGTCGCCTGTCGAGCGTTCATTTTGTGGACAAAGTCAAGGTGAACATTGAGTTCACCTCATTTTGATCTTGAATGTTTTCGGGGAACGGTTTGCATCGGAATTTTGGAGAGCAACCGAGGACAGGGGCAACCCATAATGCATCCTCTTCTTCTAGCGAAAAAACGACCGAAATTTGGTTGGAAGATTTGGGGTTTGGTCAGGGAGCCAAATTTCCTAAAATGGCATCGGTAATGGTAAATTATTTAATTACGATTACACTTTCGCGGAGTTAACTAAAATTTAAGGAGGGGAAATTCTTATCTTACTCCGCAAAATGAATGAATAAATAAATAAAATAAAAATTCAAAATATTATAATGAATTAATTCTTATAGAATAGTCAGTCCAGGGGCTCGAAGCCATTTTTTGGCCACATTATTTGGACCATGGAGTTGCATGCCATCCTGTAATGGTCCTGGTTAAGCAACCTGATATCATGACTCTAAAAACACTATTTGTGACTGCATACAATATAGTGACATCATTAATGACATCATGGGTATTTCAATTGTTTATAAGGCCTAATATTAATTAATTAATCAACTATTGAATCGAGGTATTTCCTGTCAGAAATGGAGCTGGGGAAGGTATTTTTTTCAATTTTTTTGCCTCGAATTTTTGATTTCACTACTTTCTGTAGAAAATTAAAAACAGCAGCTGTTGATTTTTGATACGCTCTTAGTAGAGACGGTTCGATGCAACCGATTAAATAAATCACCACGGCGCGTGCTATTTCGCCGCTGACCAATTTCGAATTTTCGGCGAAAGTTGACCGCTTGACCTACAGATTAAATTTCTCCAAATATTCGCTCGGATTTGGGCTAAATCCTGCGCCAGATGCGTGAAGCTTGGCTAACATCGCACGCACGCAGAGATCTCCCCCGATGGGTTTTCTGTATTTTTAGCATTTTCATTATTATTATTATAATTTCTGAAATTGTCTGAAAGAATCAAGATTAAAGAGCCCGTTAATTTCGAGCACGAATCAGGCCGCGTTAATGAGAATTGATGATTCTTATCTGTTCCCCCTTTGCGCGGACCTTGCCATTCATAACAATATTTGGGATTTTCGTAAGGTGTAAGTGCCTGAGGGGGGGTTGAACCGCGAACTTGGTGTGCGCCATCTTGGCTACCGATTTCGAATGCAGCCTTACGGCGGCCATTTTGACACTCTTAACAACCGGAACGCCCCCTGGATTGGGAAATTAACACGTGTGATAAAATTCAGCATATACATGTACAAGGTGCTTGCTGCTCTTAATTTGGTGCAACCTTGGGTGTTTACTACTGTGTCATTCGTTGGAGTTGCGAAAACATGCTAAATAACGTAGAAATAACGTCTAAGTTGAGATTAATAGGCTAGGGACCGACCAGAATGGACGTTACTTAAGGGCGTCATGAATTTGTCGTTTTTTCCCCATTTTCGTTGACTGGTTTGAAAAAAAACACTTGAAAAAACTACGTCATTTAATGTGGG
>JAQIXS010006321.1:0-10923 GCA_034700785.1 Rossiulus vilnensis | reverse complement strand
GGTTTGTTTTCTGCGCTAAAGTATCATGCCTTCTCCTACCATGTCAAAACAGAAACCCCACAGACGCCCCGATCGAAACTTATCCAAATCCCGTAAACTACAATATAGCCAAAAATAGTGGTGTTTTGAATTATGACTGACCACGCCCACTTTCCACCAATGGATAGTAGGTTACATGTATTATAGTTACAATAAGTTTCCAAAAAAGTTAATGTTGTTAGAAAGATTTTGCAAAAAGCTATATGGCCGCCTGATATTGGTTTTGCCAGTATATATTGCCGTAAAGTTACACTACTGAATAAGGGATGCAGACTGGATAAAAATAGCATAAACATACAACAAACACAAATTTCAACAAATAAAAACTGCTTGTAAACGAAGAATATCGTGTCTGCCTCGCAAAACTCCAACACTATAAATAAATTTAGTTTGAAAATTATTTCCGATTTTTAATCATATATATGAATAAATATTGCGGCTAACTTGAAATCATTCACTCTGGCCTTCTGAATGGTTTCTTATGGGATAAATCATTTAGGCAAATTTTAATCCTCCACAAATAATATTTTAAAGTCCCTTGAATGATTTTTTTTTCCCCAAAGTGAACAGTGAAGCAAATGCTCGTCGAATTTCTATGGTGGAGAGCTGCTTTGGCAGTTCTGGTCAGGTAAATAAATTTGTTACGTGCTTTAATTCATTTCGTATTTGATAATGACGTGCATAGTGAGACCTTTATTTTGGTGATATGTTATAGCCATTAGGAGTTCCAGGCCGTGTTTTGGTTGGAGAAGGCGTTCTTACGAAAATGTGCCGCAAGAAACCCAAACCGAGACAGTTTTTCTTGTTCAATGATATCCTCGTGTATGGAAACATTGTCATGAACAAGAAAAAGGTGAGTACAGCATATTTAAATTTTTGCTTCGTTGTCCCAGATTTTAAGTTGGTCATGTTGAATTATTTCAGAGCCTAACATAGTTAAATAGTATACACTGTATGCTTTGTTTGTAAATTTTTGCAATGTACATGTATCTGAATTGGACGTCCTAGTTTCTGTTTATGCAATGGCTTGCCGACATCTGTTGTAATCAGTTTTAAATTTCTCTTGAAAAATAACTAAACTTGTATCCGTTACTTGTAGATTTGTTTTGTTGGGGAATGTTTTTAAAATCAATGTTTATTCGATTGTCCTTATTTCAGCCAAAAATCCACTTTCATCATGGAAACTGTTTCAATATTACCCTAATGTCGCGCAAATTTATTATGACACTGTAATTTAAAAGAATACTTATTTACGATGATGGATGATGGATTAGTATTTCTGTAAATCATGTATGTAAACAAGATATACATGTATGATCTCATTTATATGCTTAGCCTTGCAAGTATTAGTTATTTTTAGTGTCTCCCTAAATTTAGATCTATGATCGTGGAACATCGTTATTTGGTGAATACATTGTAATTTTTGCTTTATAGTACAACAAACAACATATTATTCCACTGGAGGAAATAAAATTGGAAAACCTTGATGATGAACAGAGTAAGTTGATTCATTCATTCATTGATTTATGGATTTGTTACAGTTGTGATTTCACGGTTAAATGTTGCTTGTTAGGGTAGGACCAATAAACTGGAATGTAAATTTTTTTATTAATTCAACCGTGATTTTTCTGTTTCAATAACTCAGATATGAGAAACGGTTGGTTAATGTGCACGGCGTCCAAGTCATTCGCGGTGTATGCAGCCACTGCCACTGAGAAGTCTGAATGGATGCTGCACATAAACAACTGCGTGGCTGAAGTGCTGAAGAAAAGTAAGTCTCCCTTTTTTGTCATCATTTGCATTTTTTCCTATTATTTTTTATTATTTATTCCAATTAATTAATTGTAGGTGGCAAAAAAGCAAATACAGAACACGCTGCTGTGTGGATCCCTGATGCGGTTGCCTCTACTTGCATGCATTGCAAAAAGACTCAATTTACAGTGATATCTCGAAGGGTTAGGATTATATTTGTATATTTGTGTGTGTGTTATATTTGTTTGGGTGGAAAGTCCATTCTGCAGGTCTAACCCTATTTCATCCATCCCCTATTTAGCACCATTGCAGGAATTGTGGTTCTGTGGTTTGCGCTCCCTGCTCCAGTAAGAAATTTCTACTGCCAAGTCAGTCATCCAAACCAGTTAGGGTATGCCTTACATGCTACGATCAGCTTTCTCGATCAAAAACCACCAGCACTTCGGCTTCACAGACAGTTAATCCTCATGGTAAATCTATATTGCTGCAGTTACGTTCTGGCCAAACATTAGACCAACCACTTAGGTTGCTATGTATGTTTCTTCCCAGGCAATGATAACGTGCCATCAATGCTGGGATCGTCAGAAGATGATTCGGACGAAGATGATGAAGTGCAAAAATATGATGCAAATGATGACAAATATGACAATTTTGAGGTAAGGGCTTCTGTTTTCTGTCAAAAGTTTCAAATTTTCCTAGTTCATACGCGATAGTTTATAGCTGAACTTCGAGCTATATTAGGTGTGTCCATAAATTAGTGACTGAACCTATGTTGATCAACAGCTGACAGAATGATAAAAATGTCTGTGATGATAGATCAAACTTCCTTTATTACTTATCCATTGCTTTTACTGTTTATTAGATATCTACTTGAATTACTTTCTGTAATTCTCAAATTTTTGCTTGAAATTCTGCATTACGTTGTGCCGGTGTGCAAGATTTAACGTTATATGAAACTGAACATGGCTGCATAATCGAGAATTCATATAAAAGACTAAGAGCAGTTCCTTACGAAGTTGTTCATCTGAAAAGTATTTAGTAATTTAGTAACAGCATATTTTTGAAGTGCTCATTTATGCTCATATTTGATAAAGAATTATTGGTTCAGCTAATCTACGACTCTGGTTAGTTCAGCAAATGTTGATGTTGACCCTCTTGAATATTACTTTCAAGTTGGCTATTATGATTTTTGGTTTTATTTTTGGCATGCCATTCAGCATATATAATGTACTGAATTAATTCAAGTGTATCTCGGATAGCAGAATCACACCTTTTCTGAATTGCATTTTTTAAAACTTTTTGTTTGTTGCAGCCTACGTTTTATGATGATAGCAACCCAGACTTTACGGCAGAAGAGTTTAAACCAATCGATAACACATCAAGAAGATAGATGACCCTTTCAAATTCAGAAATAATGTAGAAGAAAAATCGTCCCACTCATCAGGTAAAAACTCTTGCACTTATCTAGGAAGTCAGCTCAGGCACGGAGCACAATTTTTCCATGCGACTTTGCTGCATTTGGAATTGGTCCCATCCTGCAAATATCTATAAATATAGAACAGATTATAAATACGTATATTTTTATATCTTATCTTCGATGCAGCATGGGTTGCACCTCAAATATATGTCGTCACTAAAATCGTGCCTATTTCGATTTGAGTCCTTGTTGTGCTAAGCAAAGGCTAAAGCACTATTTCCAGATTTGTCCAAAAATTTACTTAATTTGGGTATCTGTGGCCTTGATGAAATTATGAATGTTGTTAGTACCGTTTCGAAAACCTAATAATCGAATGAGAGAGTGCTAAATTAATTTGGGACTCGAAACGTTGGAAAAAAATAAATGGATATGCCTGTTTGACAACCTGCATTGTATATCTGAAAATTGACTGTTGAAAATATCCTGATTTATTATACTGCCTAACTGAGGTGCTCCCTACCAAATTCCATTTGCAATAACCTAAATACTGCCCACACGTTTATAGAATTTTACTGAAGCATTCAAATTGCTTGTACTTTTTGTGCAAGTTGTAACAAATGTGTCGTGTGGTCTTGATAAATTCTGAGTTTTGCTGATTCCTCGATCTCGTCGACCCAACACGTATAAAAGTTGAATAACCAAAGAGAATCTGACTTGCTGATGGAAGCCTACTAGCTGCATCTTGATCTGATATCATATTGACCCTAAAAATAGATGAATTACATGTGCTCATATTGATTAAGAAAAGTTAATCTGCATGTTTGTTTCACAATGCAGCAGTCAAAAAAGTGACTTGCTTGTGTTTTCTACATAGTTTTTTTAGAATTTGGTCCATGGAGGTCATTTAATCAGAGGGTCTTATTCTCCTGCGATGCTTAGCTGGCAGTAATTTACCGATTATGCATGACCTTGAATCACAACCAAGTGGCCTTGTTAATTAAGCGACCATTTATCGCAAATTTACTCATTTCCCTGGTAGCTAACCGAAACAAGACAACAAAAAGCGTGTTCCTAATGAAAATGTTTGCAATTGTGCTCGAGTTGCGTATCAGTTTTAAGTAGCTGTCGTCTTTGCACACCACTTAAACTACTATCCACACTGAATCAGAAACCCTCCAAAGATGTGTGAAGGTCGTGGACTTCAGTAGTAATTTCAAAGCAATGGAGGCATCATGATAACCACCAGTAGCTGGTTGGTTTATTGATTGATTGATTGAGGTTATTTAACGACCCCTACTCGGGGAAAACTCCATAAAATGAAACAATAAGAGACAGAATATAATATGTTGATATTCAGACTATATTATAGTGAGATTCTGAAGCAGTTTGGGATACTTCCTAAAACGGCATTTGTCCTATTGTGTGCGTTAACGTAAAGCACATTTATTCATTAAATGTGTGGTTTTTCAAGACCTTTTTCCTAACACAGCTGGTCTTAGTTGGGCACATATGGTAAAACTACTGTACTGGCAAAATGTTTGCAGCTACCAGGATCTTATCACATGTGAGGTGGCTCTTGCCTGTGTGAGTTGTGAAATTATTTATATTAGGTGGTGTTGATGTATCAGAATTGGCAGCTTTGTTGATATGTATTGGGAGAAGCTAGTGCGGTTAGTTTCTCAGCGAAGTGGTGGGCGACTTCAATCTTCAGAGGGAAATTGAAAAGACATGGAAAAGTTTAGGAATACTGATTTTGAAACAGCCAGCGAAATTCGGCATATTGATATTAGATTTGCTTTCAGATAGCATAAGTTGTCTACTGGTATTGGCAGTCATGGAAAGGCATGAAAAATTCATGACATCGACATTAGGTCTATGAAATCGCTTACCTTTGATAGATTCGTTGGGCATTTTAGTTCATTTCCCTCAAAGAAATTTTCCTTTTATATCCTGTCCTTTGATGCCATCTAAGTAATTTAGTTGCCCTTTCATTCCAAACGGCATGCTGAAACTCCCTATATTTAATTTCTTTGAGAACAATTGAAGGCATGAAAATCATGGAATCTACAGTAACAACTCCTTTAGACTGCATTGCTAGTTTGGTTAACAATAAAGTAAAGACAAGACAACAGTATTGCATCTATAGAAATATGAAATTCCCCTTTTTTATATTCTATAGCATTCCTTGTAACTGCAAATGTCAAATTTTTTGCATTTTCAGTGGACTGGGTGGTCAGGGAAACTTTTTTAAACAACTGGAAAAGTCAGGGAAGTTAAAACATTCTGGGGGAACCCTGATTAATGAAGAAACATAAACCCTAATCCAGCATTGAGTCAGTTGCACTTACATTGTAGATGAATGTGCGAGGAATCTTAAGTGGATTGTTGATCCACTTAACTTGTGTGAACTGGTAGCTGCAAACGATTTGTTGGTACGAATTGTAAGAAAGCTGTTTTTCTCATAGGTTTTTTGCATGGATGTTGAGAAAATTGTCACTGTCACCTGGCTGCTAAGTGTGAATTATTTTTTTGGATTATTCGATGACTGGGCTTCAACGCCTTCGCTTGTTACCAATAATGTTATAATCAAAATTTGTTGTCAATCCTGCTATTTTCGTGTATATACATTTTTATGTTTTTGAAATATTTTACGTTGAATTGTACCGTTGGTGGCTGGAAGCTGATCTGGTGTTTGATAACCTCCATTCGTCCTGAAAACATTTTTCTCACATTTGTTATGTTAATTTTTATTTGGTACCACGCACTGCCTCCCAACGGTTTTCCAAACCATGCACACAGACGAATAGATCCTTTCGAATAGTTTTGAACACGAAATAAACCGGTTCATATGAGATCAAGTGTAATGCGTCATTTTTCGTATTGATTTCCGTTTCCTGGCAACCGATTTCCTCGACTAATCTGGTCGACTAATCTCGACCATCTGAGGTATATTTTGCTTAAGTTTTTACACTTCTTCCAATAACTTCGACCTAAAAACATCAAAATTAACTTTCTGATCTGCTAATCAATGAGCAGTACTTATTTGGCATGTCTGTTGTGATAACCCGATTTTCGTAATCGTGTTTGCACTGCTTTGTCTTTTACATGTAAATATGATTATGAAATATTGCCAAGTGATTAAGCTTTTTTTATCCAATATCCGAAGTAAGATGATTTCCGGGTTTCAGATTGTATTGCTTTCCTCTTCTAGTGACCCATGAAACATAACAGGTTTGCAAATAAGTTCATCTCATTTAATCGTATTTATAATAAGCAGCGTTCGATTTAAGATGTTTGGTTTTCCAAAAATCATGTATTAGGTACTTTCAAAAACGCGGGATTTTTATTACAAATTTAAACCTGACAAAAAAAATGCAAAAAAATACACAGTTTTGCTTCAAATACTTGTTATAATGGCTAAATTTCCTTTTTTCTTTATGCAATTGGTTATCCACTAGGGTCTGGATAATTTTGTCTAATTTGAAAATGCTTCTTTTATTTATAAAAAAAATTAAATTAACTTGAAGGAAAATGCGACCTCGGAAAACGGGTTCTTTCTCTCAATGAAATCTCCAAAGATGGGCATCTTAGAGAAATACACTGACAAACAAACAATGAATTCGGCCCATTTGAAAGCTAGTTAAAAGTTTTAATTCGGTTCAATTGTTTTTCTGAAAAACTTCGCAAAACAATTTACATCAGCGCACAATAATATGGCATATTCTCACGCGACCTCTGAACTTGGGGCAACCATAAATTCCGTCAACAAATAGGGGTGGAGTGGGTGATTTCCAGAATAACATCTGGAGTTGGAGAATTGTGGGGCATTCGGAATTCATGATTCACATATCGCACTATACAACCGATAGAAGTTAGTTATCTTATATGAATATTGGTGGTTTAGGCATACGAATGCAACTGATCTACTGTTTCTGAGAGACTCTAGGAATCGAGTGATTTTTATTGGCGTAATATATGGGCAATCCCATTCTACATTTCAGCTAATGTTGGGCAAATATCATCTTCGTTTAGTAGCAATGAACGTTTTCCGGCCAGTTGCAGTTGTTGATCCGCTCGTCGAATCTGGTGCCCTCTCCACACTCGAACTGGAAGGGCTGGGGGTAACCCTGGACACAGCGGTAGTACCTCTGGCAGGCCCTGCTGTAGTCAGCGTAGTAGCCTGGTTGACGATTTTGGCACGAAAAAGGATTGTACTCTGCCCATGGATTGTACGGAGTTGGGCTCACGTTGTTTGTGTTGCCTGGGTTTCTGACATGGCCCCGATTGCCGAATTGGCCTTGTCCGGTTCTGGTTGGCTGCAATGATTACGAAAGTTGTTGGAAAATTGAAAGTCAGCTTTCTTATCCACTCACTCCTACCTGGGCTTACTTTATCGCACAAGTATTTCTAAAGTGCAGGGTTCATGCGGACTCTATCAGGGAAAATTAGGTTTTTGTTCGAAAATCAGAGGTCTTAGAATCCTAATGAAAATGCACTGAATTTTGAGTGGCAAATCCAATGAAAAGTGCTCTAAGCACTAAGGGCATCATTTTTATCTAGGTTTTATAAAAAAAATGTTACTTATGGCATTATCTTGATTAGTAGTACTTATAAAACATGTTATACAGAATGTAGTCCAAAACCCACAATCACAAACTAATTTTTGGCGATAATGACCAATAAATGTTGTATTTAAAAATAAACAAAAAATTAAAAGTTTAGAAAAATGTTGGCCCATGTTCTTAAAATGATATACAATATAAAAATGCAGTCTAAAATTAATTGATTAAACATAGTTAATGAGCAGTTTGACAATAGGGTCTAATTTCCCCTCACATGTTCGTACAAGTTTAAGTTAATTTCTGGAGATGCACAGAAAAAAGTTTATATTCTTTCTTTAACTGATTTATCACCAATTGTTCAGTATAAATTTCCCTATGCCTCCAAATCAGATTTTTTGACTCTTGTCACTTTCGACAATTTTCAAGAATTTATCTCAACAAATCAGCCATCAAGCTATCCTTGATGGATAGTTTTTTGTTGCCACTTTAGAAATACATGTGCAATATGTAACAACAGTGCAGTGGATTATTTTGCTAATAAATAGTTCTTAATTTTTTTTTGCGAAAATGTAGACTAAAATTTTTAGTTGTGTACTTTTTCAATACTTTTTCCTTTATTTGCAATATTTAGTCTGCATCATTTCCCTTATGAGTAATATTTGAAAAGAAAATGTGTATAGAAAAGCGGGCAACAATCCATAATATGTGATGAATATTTCGAAACTGACTTATCCTGGAAATGTTTGCTAAAACCCATGCTTTGTAGTTTTTCAAGTTTTGCCTGTGGCTTTTCATTCAATGGTCATATTTCTAAACAACATTATATTATGGAAAAACGGGCAGAAATCCATAATATGGGATGAATATTTCTGAACATATTTCTTCTGAAAATGTTTACTAAAATTAGTTTTCAAAAGCATCACCTGCGGCATTTCATTCAATAGCCATGTTTCTAAACAGAATTTATAATAGCAAAGCTGGCAAAAATTAAATTGACTATTTGAAATGGTGAAGTATTTTTCATTTGGCGAAAAAACCCTTTAGAAAACATCCTTTTTAATCCTTCAATTTCATTGCTCAATTACAACTTTTATGGGCAGGATTTGTGTGATATATGTAGTAAAATTGATGTGGTGGTTCGATGCAACTGTGATTGTGAAAGTTAATTCTCGATTCTGGAGGATTTTGGACTTCTCCTCCCCTCGTGAATTTCAATGATGCTTTGCACCCTTTCTTAATTTTCCTCCTCTTGATCTAATTGAACTTTAGAATTACTTCTGAATTCAGTTTTGGTGAATGATACGTCAACGAGGAATAAGCTAAGGTTTCCTGTCATGGCGAAATTTTCTGATGGGCACGAGTGTCAGTTTTTATTTATTTTTATCAGGATATGTAATAAGCTTTACATGAAAACGTAAACACTGATTCGTTTGAGAACGTATCATTTTTAAATACTTGTAATTTGAAAACGTGTAATATGAAACTTACATTAAAGCGCAAACACATTTTTCTCACTAGAACATATTTGTAATATAACAAAATCTTCTCATATTTCTTACCTGACCTGTTGCGACTAACATCACACATATCACAGCAATCAGCTGGACGCTGAGCTTGACTAAATCCATGCTGTTTGTTCTTCTCCTATAATGTCTACAAATGCCTTAAAAACCTAGTGTTAGTCAAATTTTTCGCAGTGTGATTACTAAAGTTGATGCGCAGTTCGTCTCCGACCTAAACTAGAAAATTCAAACTACCAACATCTGGGTTTGGCTTTTAATGGGTGCAAAGTCATCAGACTTTGATCCGTGGCGCTGGCCATTTGTCACGTTTCCTTTCTATTTCTTGGCGTTCGAGGAAATTCCCACATCATCCTGTCGGATGTATGAGCTTGCATGGTCATGACACACTAAACGCAATGTTGCAGTACAGGTGTTTTGTAAAAGATTCAAGGTTTGTTCAGTCTCAGTTAGTGCTTACTTTCCATAGGATTCCTGGATCAAGCAATAATAATAAGTATTTCAAGTAAAAATAGTTTTTTTTCCATAGCTCTCTCTCTTCTTAAATACATGTTATTATTCAATTCCGAATTATTTAATCTTTAAATTTATACACCGTTGTTTTATGCTGATGTACCATATGCTGTAGGAGCTAGGTGGGTTGGGTTTTACAATCCCATTTCCTTACCAACAGTGCTAGGTTTACAATTAGTAATCTGTTTCCGTCTCCTGGAAATAGCGCTTTGTTTATTAACTTTCATAGAGGATTTTAGCTACAAGTTATTTTGAAGGATTGGGAAAGGAAATGATTGATTGTGATTTAGTGGGAATGTAGTAGCATAGTTAAGAATTGAAAAAAATAATGCAAACGTTTTCTTACATTGTTTTGCTTGAACAGATTGTCATCACTGCTAAATTAATTTTCCCCCTAGTCGAACTGATTGTCCGGTAAAGCTTTCCATATTTTATATTATTAAAAAATCTCGTTTATTTGTGAAGGCAAAAATATCGAACAAAATCCAAATTTTAGTAGAACTTTCGCATGTTGATTTTGGTTTTCTTTCCTGTTCATTTATTTTTCTATATTTAAATGACATTTTCAAATAACGGAAAACATGGAATGCATTAGCGGACGACCAATGATACCAATTTACCAATGATAATAATTTGTTCGACCATAGCTATGTTCGAGAGTTCTTGCATTGTGAATTATTCACTCCATTTCGGCGTATCACCTTTTGCAGGTTCAGTTCAAGAATTTTAGAAGTAGTTTCTGGTTTTGTTTTGTTGAATTTAATGCAATATTTGCATATTAAACTACACTTGAGTGCAAAAAATTCGACTCACCATCCTGAATCAAGAAAAAATGTTTTTCTTAGCAACGAAATGTCCGATTTAAATTCAGAAAAATGCGTTTTGTAAACACCTTAATGTTCTTTAAAGATCAATTTTATTTGAGGCAGAAAATGTTGAACTTGAAGCAACCCGAATTTACATTCTTGTACCTAGGTGGCTATAAAAGTGTTTGTGAATGCAATTTGATTATCAGAACTTAATTACACTTAGCACATATTCATCCATATTGTTAATTAATGGTTTCTCGATTAAATGACCACAACACCAGAAGTAGCCGCACAAGTTGTTGCTTTACGTG
>JAQIXS010006320.1:0-10924 GCA_034700785.1 Rossiulus vilnensis | reverse complement strand
TCACGTGGTGGTTAGGAAGCGACTTGCACTCCATGTTTTTGAGCGCATTTGAAATGTTGGGGAACCTGTCATAGTGTCTAAATTCTCCAGCGTGTCTCCATTTGTGATGCTGCTTCAACAGTTAGTTACCTGAATACGTTTTGATAGGGGTTATAGCAGTAGATGAAGAAAGCCACTGTTGAAATCCAAGTGCTAAAATGAGATTCTGACATTTAAACAGTTCGGATCCATATTATTGGTCTTATTTATTACATGCAATTGGACGTTGAAATCCGCTTTTAAAAGGATAGCCCTTAGCTAAGAAATTTAGTTTGACAATGATGATGGTGGCCATCAAAATGTGGTGGTAACTGCTGAATAATAACAAAAACGTAACATGGGTTGATGGATTACACCCCCTACCACATGGCATATCTTTGCTAACAGTTGGGAACCGAGTTGAATTGAATTATATTCATGCTCCGGTTATTCCTGCCTCAGATGATGGATGATACGGAGTATCACATGTTGTTGAGGAGATGCGAGAGTGTTACAAAAGTTATGTCCTATTAAACGTAACTAAACAAGTATTTGTGTTGAGAAACAAAACCCATTGCCAATTTCTTTCCACATTTCTTGACACGCTCAACAAATTTGTCAGTTTTTTCCCCCCTTATGTATTTTATGCAGATTTTAAGCGAATTTGGAAATAATCAGTGGATGCACTCATGATGCCCTACTTTCAGATTCCTGAATTCGATAATCTATACCTGGACATGAATGGCATCATCCATTTGTGCTCTCATCCGAACGACGACGATCCCCACTTCAGGATCACCGAGGAGAAAATCTTCTCGGACATTTTCCACTATGTGGAGTGCTTGTATCGCCTGATAAAACCCAAGAAGGTTTTCTTCATGGCCGTGGACGGCGTGGCTCCGCGAGCCAAAATGAACCAGCAGCGAGGCAGACGATTCAGGTAAAAAAAAACGCTGTTCATAAAAGATTTCAAAGTTTGTGAAGGAATGCGGAATGAGCGCAACTATTGTTTGCGAAATAGATCGGCGCGAGAAGCGCTGGAGTCTGAAAAGCGTGCTGTTCAACGTGGTGAGAAGTTACCGGAGGAAGAGCGCTTCGATTCCAACTGCATCACACCCGGCACCGAATTCATGGTCAAGCTGCAGGAACAGTTGAAATATTTCGTCAACAGTAAAGTGACCAACGACAAAATGTGGCAGGGACCGAGAATATTTTTAAGCGGGCACGAGGTCAACTCTCACATTATTCATCCTCTTGAAACGTTTGTAAAAGAATGGTTATGAACGGTTCTGGGAAATTTTTGGATATTCATAATTGCACTTTTTTTTCTGGCAGACTCCGGGCGAAGGAGAACACAAAATCATGGATTTCATTCGCTACGAAAAATCCCAGCCTGACTACGATCCCAACACGCGACATTGCCTGTACGGTTTGGATGCAGATCTGGTTTGTAGATGATTGCAGTTTCTTTCATGAAAACATTTGGTCAGACTCCTATTTCATAATTTCCAATCTATCGCACAATTTCAGATCATGTTGGGGTTGTGCACGCATGAACCTCACTTTTCTTTGCTCAGGGAGGAAGTTCGTTTCAGTGGAAAAAAGTCCCAAAAACGGTTTGTTCCGACTTTTATATTGGGCAATTTACGGGGAATTTGAAGTAAAGATCTTGCTCTAAAAGTAATGGTCTTTCTTCTCAAAGAATTCCAACAGCGGAGGAGACCACGTTTCATTTACTGCATTTATCTTTGCTACGAGAGTACCTGGAACACGAATTTTCATCAATCAAATCCATACTACCCTTTCCTTTCGACTTGGAGAAAATCGTGGACGATTGGGTGCTCATGGGGTTTTTAGTTGGGAATGACTTTATTCCCAACCTTCCCAACATGCACATCGTTCACGGTGCCTTGCCCACTTTATACCAGGCATACAGGGACGTCTTGCCAACATTAGACGGTTCGTTAAATTTTTTTCTGCAATTTAGTAAGATTAAATCACTGGCGAGTCTGCGGACCCCAGCCTAGGAAACGCCCTGCTAATCCTATTCACCCGATTTCTTTCAACTGCGTAGGTTACATAAACGAAGGCGGATTCCTAAATCTGGAACGATTCGAGAAATACATCCTTCGCTTATCACAGGTTAGATAAGCCTACTTGCTTTGCATTTACACATCCATTGGCAACCGACGAAATATTCTCAAAAAAAGACTTCTTCGTTCGTCAGGTGGATTACGAGCATTTTAACGATTCCTACGCCGATTTCAAGTGGTTGGAATCCAGAAGGGAAACCGCGGCCTCGAACGGAGCAGCTCCGCATTGGCAGAGTAAATCCCGCAACAAGGTAAGAGGGCTGCTGTCATCTCTGGTAGTACGCTGTAAAGTTTGGTTGTCCTTGGTTGATAGATAAATCTTTTAGATTAAATCTATTCAACAGGCTAAAGCAGGAACCTCAAATCCTTTCGCGGCACTTGAAAATATGGATGAAGGCATTTTTCCAGTCAGTAGTAGAAATGATGGAGAAAACGGAAAGAAAGATAGTAAGAGTGAGTACCTAACGAAGAAGCATTTTTCAGCGGGTTCCAGGCACGTTTGAAACTTTCGCGTTTCGTTTAGTTCCTGTCGGTATCCTGATCGACATCGAGAACGGGGCGGAAGTGGACGAGAATTTCACAGACGTGGAGGCGGATGAGGAGATGGACGATGATGAAGAAGAACTCTTTCAATTGGAATTCACTCATTTGAAACGAGATTATTATATGAACAAGCTGAACTACGCGCAAGTCACCCAAGACGTCCTCCGTGATCAGGCGGAATGCTTCGTCCGAGCCATCCAGTGGAATCTGCATTATTACTACAACGGGGTGTGTTCGTGGAGTTGGTACTACCCTCACCACTACGCGCCCTACATCTCGGACATTAAGAATTTCGCAGGCCTTAAATTGAACTACGATTTGGGAAAGCCATTCCTTCCTTTCCAGCAGCTCTTGGCGGTTTTGCCTTCCGCCAGCAAATCGCTTTTGCCCAAACCGTACCAGGTACAAATTGCTTTTGTCAGACTTACTGTTTACTTTGTATAACATCAATGCCATTATTGATCGACGAAAGTTGAAAGTGAAACTATCAAATTCTGTTCTGTCGGTTCAACAAAAATGGAATTTGCATTCAGGTGCCTGAATTTGTGGCATTCTATCGAAAACGTTAAAAAAATAATTATAAAAATCATTTCAACTGTATAAATAATTGATGCATCATGAATCTAGTTTGTTTAAACAATGTTCTCACAATCCAATTCGCTTTTAGCTGAAACTAATCGCGAGAACCCAATAGTAAGTCTTCTTTAAAAGTGGCTGTTAAAATATCGATTAGCGCACAATATATTGGTTCTTTTAACTTTTCTCGTGCAGAATCTGATGTGCAATACAGATTCACCGGTGATTGATTATTACCCAGCAGACTTTCAAACCGATCTCAATGGAAAGCAGCAAGACTGGGAAGCCGTCGTGCTCATCCCTTTCATCGACGAAGTAAGCGAGCGTGCTTTCATTACGAGAGCAGCATCTCTTTTATCCCGTTTAAAAAGGCCATAATGCAACTTAATCGCTGCTTTGTTGAATTTCCCTAGTCCCGGCTTTTGGACGCCATGGAATTGGAGACGGACAATCTGTCGCTTGCAGAAAAATTTCGCAATAAACACGGGCCCTGCTTGTTGTACACATATTCAGAAACCTCGCTGGGAAGATATCCATCATCCCTTCCTGGATCCTATCCGGATATTAACGTAAACCATGCTAGGTACGCTGGCGCGAGTAAAAATGGCATTCAAAGCTAAGGCATTCAAAGCTAAGACGGACGCAATTTTCTTGCAGGTGCACGGAAATTGCCGTCGATGGATTTCGGGTGAGTCCCGAGCATTTGTGCAAAGGTCTTTGCCCTGGTGTTCGCTTGGATGTGTATTTTCCAGGATTCCCAACGCTTAAGCACATACCTCACACGGTAAGACACCGATTTTTCACATCCAGTAAATCCTTTCGTTGACCATCTCCTTGGACTGCATCGTTTGCATTCCAGGCAAGGCTAAAGAAGGCGGAAGTGAAAGTATTTCAAATGAACAGCCGTGGCGACAACATGATCTTGACTATGGAACGCCGTTATGACTTGGTGAGTGGTGTTGATGAACAGCAGTTGCGTTTCGTTAAAGCCATAAAAAAGTACCAAAAGGCAACTTGAATCACGGAGGTTTTAAACGTTTTCCTTCGTTTTTTTTTTTAATAAAAGGGACTCAGGAAAGCGGCTGAAGAGTTCTTGGGACAGATAGTTTATGTTAGTTGGCCGCATCTGACAGAAGCTAGAATTGAGTGCATTTCAAACACCAAAAGCAGGCAAGATATGCTACCATTTCAGTTCGCCAAAAATCCAACGAGAAGCTCAGTAAAACAACCGAATTCCACCATCACAAATCCTTAGAATTCAATTCGCTTAATTTTTAAAATCTGCAGATGCATGCTGAACCACAAAAATGAAATCTCGCAGGAGGACATGACCAACGACGATATCAACATCTGGCAGATGGAGAGCAGCGCCATTCAAGAGACGTACGAACACCGCCAATTAGCGGTTGATTTAGCGCATATCTCTGGGTATTACGTGACTTAAAATCTTAAAACTGCAGTAATGTTTTTATTCCAGATATTTCAAGAGATGGGGCGTCGAAATAAATGAAACCACAATCCTAATTCATGCCAGACCTCTCGTGGGAAGGAAGTAAGTCGGTTCTGGCATCTGCTGCTAACCATGTTTATTTTGCAAAGGTTGAGTGCTCAAGAAAGTGTTTTCATTCGAAGGTATACTTGTGCTTTCGGTGGAAAAGTGACTCTGGAAAAACAGTGGGCGTCGAGAAGCGTGCCCTATGCTTTACAGACCGTAGTCAAGGTTTGTCATTATGCTGATTAAGACCTCAAAATTTCCAAGGAACTAACTTCATTGATTCCGATGTCTGTATTTTTTTTCTTCAGGACATTCAAGTACACGATTCGTCCTTCACGCAGTATCGAACTTTGGATGATCTTTTCCCGGCCGATTCTACATGTTTCATGCTCGGGACACCGAACTATGGCAGCTTGGGCAAAGTGAATGGACTTTTTCATTTTCTCGAAATATGTGAAGGCATATATTCCGAGATTCAATTTGAGCTGATTCGCCGCTCTCACATCGAATCGTTTCTGCGTTGTTTCAGGCTATGAAAGTAGACTCTAAGAAAAAGGGCTATGTCCAAGTCAACTTTGAAGTGTGGTCTGACCCTAATTTAGATTCCGTCCTTCGACAGTTTGCGGTAAGTTTCAGAAGTTGCGTTCAAAAATCCTCATCGGTCGATGCGCTGATGTTTCACCAAGTTTTCCATCACTAGAATGGCTCCAGCGATTATATGGAAGGATACAGGGCGTCCCAAAGGGTGGGAATAAGCGGCTATTTGTTTTCGCGCATCACAACCACGTTCTACGTGAAAGTGGGGAACAGGAACACAGGTTCGCAGCGAGCTAACATCGGACTCAATCTGAAGTTCAACAAAAAGAACGAAGAGGTTTCTTTATCGCCAGTGTTTTGTGTTTGCAAAAGCAATTGGATGTCTTACCGATTATATGCGTTTGAAAGGTTGCTGGTTTCACCAAAAAAGAAGGGGATAAGTGGTTGTATTCTTCCCAAACTGTGGATGTGGTGAACATGTATTTGACGAGGTGAATTTGTCCTCAGTTATTCTATCCAATCACGCCATGCGCGCTGCATTTATTGACTAACCCATTTTTTTAATTTTTTGTCAAGGTTTCCAGAGATGTTCGACTATTTGAGTAAAAACGTAAAGCAAGACAACATCTACACCGATGAGATGTTGGCAAACTCTGAGTAATGCCTCGATTCTGATTATTCTTTACCAAACATGCTTGCAATTCTTAAATTATTAGAATTTGAAATACGATTGACTATTTATGCACATCAGCTTCGATTTAGCGATAACAATATCGGTTCTGTTTTAACAGCGCAACCATACAAGACGTCCAAGCATTTCTCAAGTCTCTGCCAACTCATTCTCTGGAGCACCAGCGTTGCGGGTCGGACGCTGTGGAGGAATCAGTCATTAAACAACTCGAAATTGCCATCGATCAGTTTTATGTGAGAGTAATTTTATGTTGCTTTGTCTTTTTTCTTTGAAATTTCGGAAAATTCATTGTAAAAAAAAATCAATCGAACCTTCATTGTAGTCAAAAAAGCGTGAATTAAGTAAAGGGATTAACTTGAAATAAAAAAGAAAGTTAGCTAAATGCCAACACGCCCTACGGACGTTCTAATTTCATGAGATGTCATTAAATGTGAAGTTTGTATTTCAAAGTAGGCACAATTTTGCTTTTTCCTCTTATGCTCATTTTCGCACGGTTAGGCCTCGGAATGCAGCAAGCAGGTTGTGATGCAAGTTCGGCCTCACCTTTTGTATAAGCCGAACAGTTCTCAGGGATGCATGGCACCGGATTCGTCGGCGCAGTTTCAACTATTTGATCGCGTGGTTAACGTGCGCGACGGCTACTCGGTACCTTTAGGACTTCGTGGAACAGTAATAGGGATTCAAAGCGGTGAGTGTCGCAACAATGCCTTGGCTCACAGTCTCCCAATTGTCTTCAATGGTCAAAATTGTGTATTTGCAGCCGAAAAAGAAGCCGATACGTTATACGAGATTCTCTTGGATAAACAAATTCGTGACGGCTTGACACTGAGGTAAGCGCGCCGCATATGCTACTGGGAAATTGGAAGAATTCCCGAAAGTAGCATTGAACACTATTCAGAATTCTTAACGTGAATATCTTTTACAACAGGTGTTCAGCAAATCGGGGCTACCGCCTACCGTCCTATTCCCTCATCAATATATCGCACGCTTTGCGAGCTGACCATCGAAACAAGAGGCCGATGGCCGTCGTCCACCCACAGACATCTAAGTTTGTCGTCGGTGAGAAATCAACATTTCAAATTTTTCAAAATTCCGTTGCCACGTGACATGTTTGCATTTCGAACGCATTTTTTTGTTATTTTGTGCAGGAAAGGAAAGAATCATCATCAAACAAAACGCTCACCTGGCGTCTGCCAACAGCGCCCGCCAGACACCCAAGCAGGGTGTACAGAGCTCCCCGCAAGCCATCTACCCGAACACGCTCAATCATTCACCAAACTCCCCGTTCGTACTTCAACAGGTGAGCCACAGCCCCCTCGATTCTCCACCCTGCTCCTTCCTCCGTCTGTTGTATTTGTGACTAAATAGCCTTGTTTGTGTCTGTTACCCAGCCACATCTATTAGCCAGCCACCCCCAGTTTGTAACGCCGAAATTACAGACTTCGCCCCATCAGTGGACGCCGTGGCAGCCAATTGCCAACCAGTGGCAGGTGCAGGTAATGCTTTCATCATTGTATGCTAGAACAGGTGGATCGTGCCCAATTCTGAATGTTGTCATACGCACTACTATTAGCCTGCCGCATGTTTTCAATGGTCATTTGCAGGGGCACGAACAGCAGCAAAACAGTGAATTTCAACAGCTGTGGAAGCAGCTTCAGTCTAGTGGCCCCTCCGTCCCCCCTCCTCATGGATCAGAGTCGGCAAAAAGCAACTCGAGTCTTCTGCAGGCGGCCAAGGCTCTACCAAAGGTGACTTTGGAGGGAACCATTATTGCATGTTATCTTTCGAGCGAAATTATTTAAAACGTGTTTGATTCGTTCTAATGCAGCACAACCAGCCTCCAAGAAATCGAAACGCTCAGCACAACCCAAGCAGCGTTAAAGAGTCGTCCGAGCAGCAGCAGCAGCATCACGGTCCCCCACCTATGCCTGCTTTCGCAAGTTTAGGGGCTGCGACAAACCCCAAACCGGGAGGAGAATTCAACAACATGCTTCAAGCTCTCACGAGGCAACAAAAGACATCTAGTACCGTAGTGGTATGCCTTTTGACTTTTCGGCCGCATTTCGCGTAAACCGCGTTAACGTCGAGCGATTGCATTTCTAGGCTAAAAACGACCCAGCCGTTCTGCTGCAGAGTCTTCAAATTCGAGATTCCGGTGAAAAGAGTACAAACGCGATTGTTCCGACACCGGCGAAAGGCACGGAATACGTCGGCAAACTCACGGTCGAGCAGCTATTCAAAGGTAATTGTGTTTTATTTGAAGAGGTTGTGAGCGAAACGAAAAGAAATTCGAAGATTGCATTTTTCCTGCTCAGAAACGAGAGAAAGCGAAATGCGAGCTAAAGAAATGGCGGCGCAAAACCTCGATTCGAGGGCTCGTACGTCGACGGAACCACCTCCTGGCATGCGAGACAAGACTGTGCTGAAACAGAGCTCATCCGATGTCAATTGGTACGTGTGTGGCTGGAAATTATCGAACTTCACTGGTTACCAGTGCTGAATTTCTTCTTTTGCTCTGTACGTTCTCAAGCAATTCGGTCACTACCCTGATGAACCTGGTTCAGAAGATAAGCGGAGGTATTCCGCGCTACGAGTACATGCCGATTCACCAAGGTCAAACGGTAGGCATACAGTTAAAGAGGCAACGCATAGTTAAATTTGTCTTAAGTCTGTGTGCATATCTGCAATGGGTACAATTTTGAAAATAATTTCGACATTATGTTTGGTATTGACAAAAAGTAGTTTTCTTAATCTGTATAGAATTACGTGTCTTTTATACAAAGATGTCGTGTATGTTGTGAGAATTTTAAATTTTTTTTTATTCAAAAAAATAAGCTGGAACATTCCTTCGCATCACCAGTTATTTTCCAAACTAACCGTTCCCAGAATTGTGTTTAGGACCTTCTTCGTGAACGTGAAGAGGGTTGGGTTTGTCTAGATTTACTTTTGCCAATTATCGATTTTTCTTTAGCATTTGGTTCGCTCAGGTGTCAGGCTTCCAGATGGCACCAGCTTTTTTGGTTTACCTTGCATCAGTAAAGAAGAAGCTGCGGAGTCTGCAGCTCACGTCGCTTTGGTAATTCTCAGCTACTTCGATACCCACGTTTGAAAAATAATGCAGAAATGTGCAAATTACTAACATAAAATATTTCAGGTAAAATCGCGATACACCGCATCTGGACCGCAACGGTCGGTGGCAGGTGGTGTGCAATATTTTGACGTTTCTGGTAGGGCTGCATTCAAACATATGCATTTTGATAGTTGCGGCCATTTGTAATTTTTGTAGCATATTTCCATCGCTTCTTTTCAGCTGGCGTGATGCCTTCCAGTATGCCCCACCAAGCGCTCGCTCACTCCATGCCATACGGTGCCTTTTGTCCAGGAAACCACTCTCTCCCTCTCACTCCGATTTATCCAAGTCCCTATGTGGTTCCCACCGCACCATTTTATGGTCACGCGTACAACTTCGATCCCAGATTCCAAGCCCAAATGCGGCAGGTTGAGTTGCTGCATGGTCAAGCGCACCTTCAAGAGGGTCAACTGGATAGACCGGCTCAAAGGAATCAACAAAGGCCACATCATGCCCAAAAGCCAGCGAGCAAATTCGAACCCTTGCAGGTACTTAACTCCCCTGAGCTTGTATCCATACATAAAAACAATGAGAAAAACAAGCAGCAAAATTGTATTGCTATTAATATTTGCATACTGCCATTGTTATGCTACCTAATGAAACTAGAGCTCGAAATCTTGAGGCATTAATGACAATGGTTCCATGTCTTTATGTTCATGTCAAGACACTGCGGGTACAATACCCCGTAACCAAACCTTCACTTTTAAGCACCTCGTTAGAACGTCCTAACTTGAACTAATGAAACCTCTTCATTTTCAAGCTAAACATTTTTGGGGAAAAAATGTGCTATGATTTGGTCCGTAGCGTATGACAATGATGCAAATAATCTTTGTCTTGAGCTACAAAACAGAAATATCGAATTATTTGAATGTTTTAAAGCAATCTTTCTTTATTATTTTAACTTTAAAGGTTACGAAGCAGAAAATGACCCCGAAGAAAGGTTCTGGCAAGGATTCGTCCTTCCAAAACGCTGCTACGAACAAGGCGGAAGCTGCCACCGCGGATCAACCCGGTCGTTCAGGTTCTGCACCATCAAAGCGTTCTTCCAAGGACCAGGCCAACGCCAAATCCGCTAACAACTCGAGCCAACGAGGAAGGCAAAAGAAGAAGGCATCGCGTTTGGCCATAAATTTTCAAGCTGATGGAAAATAAGCACCAGAAAGCTGTTTTATTCATCTTATCGCTACAGTTCTTATTTTCAGTGTATTTATCATTTCTCAAAGAGGTAAAATGACGTTGGAATCCAACGAGAAACCAACTTTTAATAGCTGTAATCACGCACTTGCTCGTTGTACCATAGTAACGGAAGAAGAAAAAAATTCAGGACTCATCCTTTACAATAAGTTGATGCTTGGAATTAGAAGAAAATTGTGCTAGGAGTATTCTTATTTTCGATAATGTCTTTTAATATGTTAGACCAACAATTTTTAGTCCATGAATGGCTTGTCTGGGCGATTAACCCATTGCACGTGTCTTCTTGGCAGTTATTCTGCGATTAATACAGAAATCTTTTTAATTGTGTGTTCCACTGCGAAGTTGAGTTTGTTAAATGACAAGGTCGCCGATTATGATTCAGAATGTGTTGACGAATCCTTGTTTCTTTAAGAATTGTAACTTTTTTGTTTTAGAACTTGAAATGATAATGGTGCAGTAAGGACAAAATAAAATATTTCCGAAGAAGCTTTGTTTTACGGTCTCTTTTATATGGGTGATAAAATTAATTGTCCCGACATTTGGTTGATGGATTACACCCCCTTCCAAATGGCACATCATTGCAGACATTAGGGTACTGCGTTCAATTAAATTGAATTAAACGAATGTAATGGAAAGTTATTCCCAAT
>JAQIXS010006319.1:0-10926 GCA_034700785.1 Rossiulus vilnensis | reverse complement strand
GGCGCGCCCCCCCCCCTCACCTTTGGGGCGCCAATCGATGGCCGGCCCCCTTTTTCTTCTTCTTCTTCTTCTTCCTCTCTTTTTTCCCCTATTTCTGCATTCTCGGGTCGTCCATCATGTTGCCAGCTTCTTCGGTGTTGCCCGTGGAGACGCTGGCGAGAAGGAGGTCTGGTGATTTCTTCAATTAAATTATCGTAAGCTGATGTTGCTTTGGCACACAAATCCCTCCTTCGTGATAAATTGAAGTCAGTCGATATTTCACCCCTGCCTCCCCGCACCCCCACGCCCCCTACCCCGCACCCCCCACACCGAAAAAAAAAGTCGATTTCAGAGCCGAGGAATTGTAAATTCCGAAGTGTGACGATCGATTTTCGCTTATTACAACGTCGTCAAAGGCGAGGCCATCTCGGGGCCTCCTGGCGCCCTGTCACGTGGAGTGGGGAGCATTTCCGGAATTTATGGACTGCCCCCGCCCGCGGCAGCCACGCCTGAACCTTGAGAATGGCCTTGAATTGAATTGCTTTGAATTGAAAATGTACCACTAAAGTGGTTGCAAATTTTATCTGAAAATTTGACCAACTGGTTTGGAATGACGACAAGAACGACAGTGGATTTCTTGAAATATTCGTAAACATGATCTAAAATGAAAGGAACTGGTCTGAAATAGTAAGTAGAATAATAAATTTCGTGCCGAATTCGTAAATTTGGGTTTGAAAATGGACGAAATGTTGCGAAACAATGGGCTAATTGTGGGGAATTTGTTGTACACATTTTACCCAAATTTGAATAGATGACCACACGGTGAATTTCCTGAAATATTTGCAAATATCATCTTGTAATGATTTGAAATAATGAGTAGAATATAATATATTTCCTGAATTTGTCTTTACAATTTGACGAAATGTTGCGTAACGATGGGTGACACGGTGAATTTGTTTTGCATATTTTCCCCGAATTTGACTAAATGGTTTAAAATAATGAGTTGACCTGTGCGTTTCTTACTTAATTCTTGCAAAACATTGACTAAATGTTTTGGGAAAATGACAAATACGGTGAATTATCAGTTATTTGCAAATTTCAACTTTAAAATTTAATCAGCTGTTTCGAAGTAGTGAGCAGGACATTTAATTTCTTTGCCGATTCGCAAATGTATTCTTAAAAATTAAAGAAATGTTGTTGTTTTTTAAAAAAAATGAGTAAAACAATAAATAAAATTTAAAATATCTTCAAAATTTAAGGACACGTTGTGAAATAATGAGTCAGTGAACTAAAACATCTACGGCATTATTCGTAAATATCATCGCGGAATTTGACGAAATAACGAGTCGTACAACACATTTCTTGAATTATTTGCAAACTTCACCTAAAAATTTAGCCAAACGCTTCGAAATAATTATTAATCCAAACACGTTTTGGAATGATTAATTAAACGATACACTTATTGAATTATTTGTGAATATCATCTTACAACTTAACGAAACGTTTTGTAAACAATGCGTAGAACAATACATTTGCCAATTTCACGTTAAAATTCAGAGAAATGTTTTGAAACGATGATTGTGTAGCAATTCGCCAATTTATCCTTTCAAACTGGCTAAACGTTTTGAAATAATAAACAAACATAATAAAGAGAATCTAAAGTTACAGTGTATATATTCGCAAATTTCGACCTAATCCGTGGAAATCGTACGGCCATAAAAAACGCTGAATTTCTTGCATTATTCGCGAATTTCACCCTTATCAAAAAACGAAAATTACGGACATTGGGCGTCGCTTGGCTACTCTTTTCCTCATTCTGCTTAACGTTGCAATTATTTTCGCATAAAAAAAAGCCCTGCTTTTGTTGAGCAGCCCTTTTGTGCGCCAAATTTCTTTGTCGAATCTTTTGCACAAAATAAAAAATCAGCACGGAAGACATGTTCTCACACTTTTCAAAACGGTGAAAACTCGCGTAAAAACTTGTCGTCACGTGACATTATGATACAGGAAAGGAAGAACACTTGCTTTGTTCGATTAAAAAAATACATCTCTTCAGGTAGCTGTGAAATTAAGACGTGCACCGGTGTTACGCGTATGTACATTGCGTGAAATCAGAACATTATTTTTCTGTTTGTTCTCTTCCCCCCCCCCCCTTTCCGGTATATGTTCAAATTAAAATGAAACATGGTTTAATTTTCTGTTTGAAAAGTCGTTTTTGTGTGTGTTAAAATTCGTCACATTGCACGAAAACTAAATCACAACTTTGAAGACACTCTGTACTTTCAAATTGTAACATCCGGCAGCCGGAAGTACGATAGCGTTGCCATGCTTGAAGACATTCTCCCAATGTCCTTCAAATATCAAATAAGTGGACTATTTGTGAAAGTCCTAAAGAATACGGACGCCCTAGAATAGGTGGAATGGTCCTATGGAGATAATGTCTTAGAAATAGGCAGAAGATCTCAGGAAAAAGTTGACTATCCTAAAAATATGTAAAAGGTCCTAGAAATTCGTGGGAACAAGGTCATCGAAGTACATACAGGTAGAATGTTCTAATAATGGGTAGAAAGTCAAAGAATTGGGTGGAATGAACCTATGGAAATGGGTTAAATATCCCAGAAATAGGTGGAATGGCCCTATAAAAATAATTTGAATGTCTTATAAATACGTGAAATGTTGTATAAGTAATGTCCTAGGATCAGTGGCATGTCCTGGAAACAGGCGAAATGGTCCCATAAAATTAGTTTGAATGTCCTATAACTATGTAGCATGGGTTAGAAATAAGTGGCATGTCCTAGGAACATGTCGTATGTCCTGGAAATAGGTTGAACATCCCATAAAAATAGTTTGGATGTCCTTTAAATTTGGAATGTCCCAGGAACAGGTGGAATGGTTCTATGGCAATCGGTGCAGTGATCCTGTCCTAGAGTTCGGTGGAATGTCCTAGAAATGGGCCATTGCCTGCGCCGCCATGTAGGGTGCCCCCGAAGTGCACCGGGGCAAAGCCTTATCCTCGATGGGAATGGGCGATAAAACGCAATCGGACCGTCCCAAACAGCGATCATTCCAAGCAGTCAGCCCTTGATTTAGAGGGCGCTGCTGGGCAGGATTAACGCAGAGGAGGAGGGAATTGTCAAATTGCGTGATTAGTCTCGAATAATCGCCTTTCACGCAACGCCGACAACAATTGCTCATGGGTTTTTTTGTTTGTTTTTTTTGGAAAGGGGGTTAACAAAAAAGAGAGAGAGAGCACCTTTTGCCTTCTTCATTCACCGATCGCAAATTTCCCACAAAAATGGAAGACGAAATTTTAATAAGCGGATTCATTGCCCGCTGCGTGACTCACGGCACTAATAAGCAGAATTAGTTTTTTATATATATTTCATTTCTATGTTTTTTTAGGATGGGAAATTTCGCCAAACTCGAAGACAGGGATGACAGTTTGGAGGCGTTCCCAAAACTGGTCGAAAGCTCGACTCAAGTTTCTTAATCAGTTCTGAAATTGTTCATAACTGAAATTCTCTATTTATGAGCCTTCATTAAATATAATTATAAATAGCTAAATTGCTGCTAAAAAGTGCTGGAAAATATCCATCGGTTGTGATTTTAATTTGTGTCTAATTTCGGCTACGACGTCACCGCAACAGTAAGAACTTTTATTTACTGAAACTCTGAGTAAAGACAATTTCATTTACGATTAAATTTCGTAAATATTTCGTCCCCGACGAAAATTCTTTTTTTTATATAAACAACGTTTATTTTTACAAACAATAGCTTATTGAGCAATAGGGGGAAATCTGCCCACGGGAATCAATTTATCAGTGATTTGTATTCAAACAATTCAAAAAATGCGTCATTTGTGACCAATTTTCCAATAAAAAACATTTTGCCCACGTCGTTACCTGCGTTAGTTATTTTTATTGAAAATACGGGTGAAAATATTCCTGATTCCGTTTTCTAAAAACTTTTGTTATCCCGTTTTTAGTTACGTTTATAAAAAAAATTGTAGTTAAAAATTTAAGAAAAAAAAAAACAAATCATTGGACAAACAGATTTTTTTTCAAAAATTCCTCTAGACTGATACCTTGTTAACGATTAACATTACTATAAAAATCAACATTCCCATTATGTTAACCCGGGTGGAAAAGTTGAATATGGCCATACCTGAGACGATTTGCCATACCTGGCCATGCATAAGCCGTATATGGCTGTGTGTGAGACCATATAGGCCCATTCGTAACTAATTTTAAATTCACATATATGTGGAATATATGGATATGCATGTACATATATGGTCATGCATGTCCATTTGTGGCCAATTTTGGATTTACCCATATATGAAACATATGGTCATGTATGGATATGTACAGACACATATGGCCACATAGGTCCATTTGCGATACATCCATATATGGAGAAAGCCATATACAGCCATACATACTTTTCCCATCACCAGAAAAATGTAACAAATTACCAGATTTTCTAAGCAAATCAAAAATTCAACATAAAAACGGGGGCTTCTCCTCAAGGCATACTTGCCATGCATGATTGCCCGCCTTCCCTATTCCAAGGCGAATGCCTGTTTTATTCATCCAATGAGAGCGCATGTGCTCCGCTGCCTGCTGTGGCATAGGGGGAGACATGACGTCATTGGTCCACTCAAAAAGTGAACTTTTCGGTGCAGGGACTTCATGGATGGCCCTCTGGCCCTGACATCTCCCCAGTTTTTCTCCAAAAAAAAAATCGTTTGCTATTTGCATAAGAATGGCGTGGGAGGGTGGGGGGGGGGCCCTCTCTTATCTCGCCCTGGGGCCCCCCCGAAGGATGGCGCTGTTTTTGTCGCGTTCTTGCCTTTCAAGTGTGAAGAAGCGTTTTAAATAGAAATGGTGTTTTTTACGAGGCGCCCTCCCGGGGCCCCTTCACCCATGATATTATGGCAGGGGCCATTTTCCGAACGCGAAATCTCCACTTTGGACGATATAATTTGATAAATGCGCAGCGCCTCCGCCGCGACTCAATTACATGCGCCAGCGGCCCGGAATAGGCATGCAGGGCCCAACGAGCAAAGGGGGGCCCCTACCCTGTCACCCTCCCACGAAAGGGCCCCTGCTGCCCCCTCCTACCATCCCCCCTCCGCGCGCATTTCTCACACGCCATAAAGCACCGATAGGCGTTCGGGAGACCTGGGGTGGCACGCGGGCCAACGGTGGCCCCCACATGGATCTTTGGAACGATTTCACAAACACCTCCGAATGGTGCGTTTTGGTAAACGTGGATCGCACTTTGGAACGTTTGGATGGTAAGCGATAGAGTTTAGTGCAGTTTGGAAAATTTGGATCATGAATGATGGATGTTTGAGTCATGTTTTTTGGTTGCGTTTAGAAAATCTGGATCATGAATGGATGGGATTTAGTGCATTTTGGAAAGTTTTGGTACGTGTATTTCAGCGCGCTTTAGAACTATGGATAATAAATGATGTAGTGCATTTGAGAACATCTGCATCTGGATTTTGGTGTATTTTGGAAATCTGGATAATGAAAGGTTTAGCGCTTTTTTATTTTTTTATTTTTTAGAAAACTTCAATTATGAATCATGGAGTTTGGTGCATTTTGGAAATTGCGGATAAGGAATTTTGAATTTTGGTGCGTTTCAGAACACGCATGCATCACTTCGGAATATTTTGGAAAATCTGGATCAGGAATGATGGATTTTGGTGCATTTAGGAAAACCAGGATCGTGAATGATGAATGTTAGAGCATTTTAGAAAACGTGAATATCTGAATCTGATTTTGGTGCATTTTAGAAAATCAGTAAATCTGAATCTGATTTCGGTGCATTTTAGAAAAAGGTTTGGATCAAGAATGATGGTTTTGGTGCATTCTGGAAAGCCTGGATCGTGAATGATAAATTGTAGAGTATTTTGGAAAATTTCGATCATGAATGATGGATTTTGTCGCATCGTAAATTACGTACATGTATTTCAGTTAACAAAGTAAAACGACAGATTTTCGAACAATTCAGAAAATCTCAATCATCAACGCCGGATTTGAGTCCATAGTTTGGAAACAACAACAACACACACGCAAGTTGGATCGTTTGAAAATCTTTCAGAAACAAACAAATCATACACGATGGACGCTTCACCAAATCCTAGAAAATCTTAAAATGTTGGACACGAAACACGATCCGGAAAAAAACAAATCAAATTTCTGAAAACCCAGGTGTTAAATGACGGATTTGGCTTTGCATCATCATCCGTGCGGACGTCCATGCATGGTTGGCGAGGGCCCTAGGCCAAGGGGCCCTTTGGCCCAAGACGCGCTGACCTGGAGGGCAACAGCGTGTCTCGACTTGTCAGACATTTTGGCGGTAATAAATAAAAGTGCAGCGAAATATTGCAGTTGGCGTTATCGATCAATGGGGCCTTTTCTGTGGGGGGAAAAGGGAATGCCAGGGGCCGGGGGCCGTGAGTTGGCAAAAATGCTCACATTTTCTTAAAGAAATAAAAGGCATTAGAGGCGCAGCTGCCATTATTGATAGACGAAGAATACAAATCTCGTCTAATGCACCAAATTGCGCCACGGATTTGGCGAGATTTATGACCAGATGGCAGCAGCAGCAGAGGGTACAGGCCCCAGAAAAGCACTTTTACGAGCTCGCCTTATTGGAACCCGCCAGGGTTCGCAACCCGCACATATTGAAATCGACAAAACCTCAATCGCTATTTGCCAACAGCTTCTCAGGGGCCGCCCATCGAGGACGTCCATCACAGGACCAGTTCCTCAGCAATCCAGTTGGAAATCACTGGGTCAATTTCAAGTTATTTTCAAAGTGCAATATCGAAATACTGGAATATTTACAGATGTTGGCTTAGCTATTTTTAAAGCGTGATATTGAAATACTGCAATATTTAGAAGCCAATGATCATATTTCGGCTTACATCGCACTGTTTCAGAGCTATTTGCATACTGCAATATCGAAATACTGGAATATTTACAGGCTCTTATCAAATGTTGGTTTTCATTGCACAGTGTTGCGGAACTATTTTCAACGTGCACTAAAGAAATATGCATTGTTTAGAAGTCCAATACAATATTGCAATACTCCCTGCAATATTCGGACGCTCTAATCATATTCTGGCTTCATCGCATGGCTAATTTCAACGTACAACAGCGTATAGCAGTATTTAGAAACCCACATCAATTTTTGGCTTTTTACTGAACTGTTGTTTGTCTATTTTCAACTCGCAGTGCTGCAATATTTACAAAGCACTCATCAAATTCTGGCTGTACTGCATTGCAATTTTTCAAAGTGCAGTACAGAAATAGCCGTAATATTCAGAAGCCCCTGACCATACATGTATAGTCGCTGTTTTTGGATAGCTGCATAACTAACCTAAACGTGCAATACCGGAAATGCTCCAATATTCAGAAGACTATCTCAATGCGGCATTTATTGCATAGGTATTTTACCAGACCAACGACAGTGAAGAAACGTGGCAATATCAAGAAGCCCTAATTACAAGTTGGCTTTTACTGGCATTGTTGCATGCGGCTAAGTATTTTCAACGCTCAGTACAAACCGTACCAGAAGTGCATGAGCGTAGTAAATCCTCGTTGGTGGCGTTTCAGCGAGATTATTTTCGAGCACCTGAGCAGTTGGCCAAATTAGGTTCCCCCTCCCCCTTCTCCATCTCCTCCATCAGAGGCCTTATCCCAGTTTTTCTGGGGGAGTAATGCGATGCAGGCGAGGGAGGGGGGCGTCAATAATGCAGCTCTTGAACGGCTGAGCAATGCGAAGAAGATGGACGCCATTTATTGCGTTTGCGCGGCCCAATGACAGGCCGGGAGGAGAGGGGCTTATAACTTATATTTATCTCAATTTATACGCGATATTCGGCGGGGGTAGCGCAATAATGGATCCCATAATCGCTTCTCGGGGGACCCGGCAATTCAGCGGGGTCACGTTTGCGAGAGCCATGACATCGGATGTGAGGCATTTATGGGCCGGAAAGGGCTCGCTGCAGAAGGGCCCCCTCCCCCTTTACGAGGGCCCCTCGTCGTTCGCCTGCTTTTTGCCGGATTACACGTTCGACGAGGCCGCAAACAAGCCTGCGAGTGGAGAGGGAGAAATGGAGGAGAGCAGGAGGAAGGGGGTGGTTGGGAGGAAGGTATCGAGAGTAGTATGAGGTGCCCAGTGCTCCAGCTGGGCACCATATACTACTCTCTTAATCAGACCATGCGCCCTCTAGTGGCAGCAAAGTGGTTTAGGAAACTGAAATGTAGGCTGCCAGCATTACTTGTAATGCAGAAAAATAGGAAATGTGTGGACAAAAATAATAGTTCTACGTGGAATACGTGTGACTTTTAAAAATAAAGGTGTCGAAAAGATTTTCCTTTGGTGCCATCATTGCGGAGTCCATCTTGCAAATAAATACATATTTCTGATTCGAATAATCATTAGAAATGCTGAATTTGTTATCCTTATTGTGGAATTGGTCGTTAACTATGGTCGAAGTTGTTCTTTTATAATGTGAAAATATCCCGTTTATTTATTTAATATAATTTTTTATAGACACAAGGGCTTCATAGACATAAGAACTAACCCAGACCCCAGTATTTGACCAATTATACACAGGGGACAATAATTTACCAATTTATTGCACGTTGGGCATCATTTTAAATCATTTTAAATCTGTCTTAATCCTCCTAATTTTCATCCTAATTTATACCCTTCACTTAAGAAAATCTGTTTACCATTTATCTTATGGTATTAGTGAAAACCCCCAATCTTATTCGGATTTTTGGATACCCAGACCATACCCTTGAGGAAAGATCCATATACAAATTCATACTGATATCAGTACTCATATACTGATATTACTAAAATGTTCTCCCACGTGTTTCATCCTCATGTGCAAAGGACTCATCAGAGGGAAACTTTTGCCACACCACCCGAAACGGTGTAGCCTAATGCCCACGCTCTGGCGGGGAACCCACACACTCTTCCCATCATGCACCGCGAGAGCTTCGAGACTCGTGGTGCATTTCGAGGGGCCATCATCCAAAGGGCCCCCGCAAAAGCCAGCCAGACCTATTAATAATTCACTTTGATTTCCATTCGCTCGTAAACCGAAATGGGGCCGCAAATCGAATTAGGCAGGGCAGGGGCGACCCCTGGCGACGCTCGCCCGGCCCAACGACGCTTATTAGTTTAGCGCCGCTAAACCAATATCAGAGGCCCTCGTGAAACAGAGACGCGCACCGCAAAACGGGTAGCGAGTTGATTACGCTTCACACCCCAACGTCAACTTGATCAAATTTACGTCCTCCTGATTCCGCGTGATTGATAGGCTCTCGGGCCCCGCGCCAGGGGGCGCTGGCTGCCTGCGGCCCGTTACCAAGGCAACCAGCATTTCGAACGCAGGCTTAATGTAATTGAAATGGGTTTTAATTGCTGCGGCATTAAGCAAACAGCGGGCGGGGGAATTCCCCTCAAAAGCAGCCGGGGAAAAGCCTGAACGATCTTCGCCAGTTTCTCGGAAGAAATCCGCAGAAAATTACCGTTATTCGAACGCAGGGTGAGGGGCAGTCCATAAACGTTGGCAGAGCTTGATGGGGACCCTACCCTGGTGAAAAGATATACTGATATCACTACAGTGATTTTTAGACATCATGTTTAAAGAGGGAAATAGAATGCAGTCAAGTAACTGAAAACGAAAAGTGAAGTCTTGGAAAAGGGAAGTGAGCACCAATGATATCACCAGGCGAAACGATCAGTATATGATTCTTTACTGATATCCATATTTTCAGACTAGTGGTAGCAGCATCACCGCATGTACTGACATCTACTGTACAGAATGTGTACAGTTGTCTCTCAATGCTGGTTCCAACATGCTGGAAACGCCTGGTTTGCGTTGGTTTTATTCGTGGAAAAGTGATGCAAATCGAAGGTACTGAACGATCACGTGACGCTATGTAAGTGGTGATGAATTGCTGGCATGTGCTTGAATGAAATTAAATCGATTAAAATTTATTATCCTTGTCCTAACACACGTGCATTGGCTTTGTTGGACCCTGACGTTGTCCTAGATCACATGCTCCAGCATTGTACCATTGGATCTGGTTGGCATACCTGAACTGTTAATACTGCATGTACAGTACGTTAGCATACTGTTTGATGGAACAAACCATGCAACAGCATTTGAAGAAAATCAACATTAAGCAATCAACTTCGATTCAAGCACATACCAGAATCACACCGCAACCTCCGTAACATCACAAGAGGGCACTGCCTTCCCCAGTCAGCACCGAGGATAGGGATATGTCAGTTGGTGATGTGGCGTGATGCCACTTGGAAGGATGGAACAGGAAAGCTGAGACACCCTTTACGGACTGCCCCCGCCATTACCGCAAGGTGGCGCGCAATCGATAGGGTTTTCCGCGCCCGACATCTGGCAGCACGCCCCCTGCTCTACAACTATGGGGCATTAAAGAGAACAAGAGAAGAGGCTGCAGCAGCTTTAATTTGCAGGGCGTTATTATTAAGCATCGTGCGTCGGATTCGTAGCTCTGCTCTTAATTAGCCGCGACCCAGTCGTTGGAGTAGAAAACAAACATTAGCTTCTCGCTGTTGTTGGTAGGAGGGGGGGGGCTGGGATGGGGGATGGGGGGGTCGGGAATAAATTAGGCGCTATCTGGCGTCGTTTCGCAGCGTTATGCTAATGCCAGGAGCGCGTTATGAAGCGCAATCATCACTTATTTTTGCAGCTTATTTAGCCGAGCTCGTTCCGATTATGCCTCTCATCAGACATGAAATTGCCAAAAATAAGTCATTCCAGAGACGACTATCTCGCTGTTAATAAGGCCGCGCGGAAGACGCGCCAGGCGCCTAATGGGCCGAAAAATCAAACGTGCAAGAGGAAGAAGGGCCTCTCGGGGACCGTCG
>JAQIXS010006318.1:0-10926 GCA_034700785.1 Rossiulus vilnensis | reverse complement strand
AATTTAATTTTCGAATATTATTCGAATATGTTCGAACATTTTCAAAGATATTCGAATATGTTCGAAAAGGTAAACAAAATTTTTGCCATATTCGAATATTCAAAATTTCTCCAAAATCCCAGTTCGAGTATTCGAACATTCGATAATTGATATTCGAAATACGCAGCACTAGTTTAAAATGTGCTTATCATTTCTGACGTAGAAACTGCGTGACGGCGTTTTTGTGTAACGGAAGTGACGTCATTTGCATGTATATAGAAACAGGGACGGTGCCATATCAGGGCATATGTGACATCATATTTAGGGCCATATATGGGGCGTGTGCGTGTGCCAGAAAAGCATGGCAACGGGGAATGTAATATAATTCTATTTCTACCTTAAATACTACCAGTTCAAAATACACTGTACATGTACACGCTACAAAAATAAGTAATTTTATATAAAAAAACTGAAGTGACATTTAAAAAAAGGCTTTAGTTTACAATATAAACGAAGCTTTTACGCAAAAACCTTTGACATTATAATCAAACTACGGTAGGAACAAGATGATTTACTTGATAAAAACTTAAAAAGCATTTGCCAAAAAGTCATTACGCTCCTGGATCTTCCATCGGAGGATACATTTTTCAATTACATTACCTGCCTTCGCCAATTTTGTCGCTAAATGCATCTTAAATACGGGAAGGGTTGAAAGCAATCGATATTGGGAGACCACATTTCGTCTATAAATATACTCAATTTCAATTTCGACATTGACGAGTGATACAGGGTCTTCTGGCTAAGTGGATGAAATTAGTTTCCAAGCTGGTTTAAGTAGCAGATATATTACAAAGATGAGTGGAAGCAGAAATACATATTTATAAAGCAATTCGATACACACTTCATAGGGTGCATAAATCAATATGATATCTACTAACGGCATAAACACATTCGGGTTTCTGTTCCACAGGAATCTGGGAGGTTTACTGGATTACACAGCCAAACTCACATGGGCATATCAGACGTTCTCCTAAAACCAGATGTTTGCCAAACTGACCTACATGGCCATATACTGTTTGTTTGTCCTTAAAATCCATACACATAACACATACAAAGGGTTGGTGAAGTTATTAGAAAATCGAATATTGTGGCTCTTAATTGCCAGCTATGGCAACTGCATTTATAAATCCATATATGGCCACATTTAACTTTTCCACCCAGGGTTTATGATGCCGACAAGATTCCCCGTAACCAAAAAAACATTTTGATCTAAATCACGTTTATAGCAAAACGAAATACGAGAAAACTTTTGTTAAAAGATCAGACAGAAAAACAAAACAGTGATTCACATGTTAATGCGATTTTCCCAGATTCAAAACCGAGTCTTCAGCCCAGGCAGGTTTGCTAATCCATCAAGAGGAAATGCAAACAGATGGCGCCACTCACCAACATTCAAGGACGCATTTTTCGGGAAAGATTGAAAAATACTACACGTTCTCAGCAATCATCGATTTCTCCCCTGGTTTTGGCGAACAAACAATCCACGCCGACTAGTCAAACGCTATCCCAAAAATAAAGTTTAATCCCCAGGATTAGCGTTTGTAATTCAATTTGCGGAACACTGCTTTAGTTAATTCCTATCTGGGAGGAAACAAACAGCACTGCCAATTCTGATAATTTTGATATGTTGACACTAACTCATTAACTGCCAGCGAAATTTACTCTATAGCTATCTGTAAATAAATACAGAACAATAATAGTGTATTTTGTCCCCATTTCATCTCCAGTAGTTATGATTATCACCGCAAGATGGCCCTGGCGGCGTTACCACTGGCGGAGTTACAAAGCGCCACCTCTGGTCCGGAATGAAAACTACAGGAAAATGTTTTTAAATTAAACAATTTTAATCTGATTGATTGCTATTTGAATTTGACATTTTCTTTGTATTGCTCAGTATTGTCCGAGTTAAAAACAGACTAAATCAAACCCAACCGAACAAAACAGGTGTTGAAGCTCGAGTTTATAGGTCCCACATATTAAGGGCCCTGAAACACCTATTTTGAGCACCGCGGCCAGGGAGGACTGAGGTCAGTATCTTGAAAACCTCGGTGGTTAAGTTCACTATTAACCTTAAAAGGTTTGAGGTCAATATCTTCAAAACAGTGCAATTGTATCCGGGCAACAGGACAGACAAACATTTAATTATAGATTTTCTAACTTTCTGATGTGGTTGCAGTTGCCCACGTAAGTAAAATACAACATGTTTGTTATCTCTGTTAGAATAACAGAATTCTTCCACATTAGCTCGTTGTTTACCGAACCATGCAGGCAAAAATGCACCTCTAGGCATGTCTTAGATACAGAACCCATGAAACAACCATGCTTTATTTAAATTTATGCAAAAAAAGTATTGCGTTAGCAAATAATTGCATCAAACGAATAACAACATATACATTAAACAGTACTGCAGTTTTAAACCTTCTTCAAAGCGGATTTATCTTAATTTAATATACAGTATAGCTGTGCCTTTGAGACATACGCTAAAAATAGACTTAATCCAAGAGTAGAGTCTCTCCAAAAAAACTATACCTCTGGGTAGAGAAAACTAAGAAAGTCATTATATGAAAGCAACACAGCATGTTTCAATTTAGATATGTTCGTAAATAACGTGAAAAAAAAATGATGAAATGCTAGTTATGCTTAACAACTAAAAATAAACATAACATCATAAAATGTCATAAACATGCACAAAAATAGTTACATTTCTGTTATAAGGGTCACCCAGAAAGTAATGCACCACATTTGTTCTTCAACAACTATTTATTGAACACAATGAAACTTCCACACTAGAAAGAATGATGTTTCTTCTACACTCCCTATTTTTCCACGTAATTTCCACCACATTCTATGGCCTTCCTCCAGCAAGACACATGGGAGTGTATGCCCTGTTGGTACCACTTCTTGTTCTGGTCACAAAGCCATTTCTGCACTGTGTGAATCACCTCTTCCTCATCCTCAAAATGTTTTCCACGAATGGCATCCTTTAATGGCCCAAACAAGTGGAAGTCTGGGGGAACTAGGTCAAGGCTGTAGGGCTCGTAGAAGTGACAGCAGGAGCATAGAGGACACAAAAGAATTCTGATGGCACCAACCAGCATAATTAAGTTGACATTTTCCATATTGTCTTATCTGCTTGCAAAGCACCATATATATACCAGGTACAGGATATACTAATATAATAAACTACACGTGCTGTTTAATATAATGTAATACAGGACGTCTTCATGGGGTGTTAGAGATCAACAAGATTTGGTGAACTTAGCTTTCCACAGTGAAAAAACTGCAAATGGAGCTTTGCATTTGCAATTTCAAAGAAGGAAATTAGCAGAACCTTGGTTTGAACCTTGGTTTTTTAACAGAAGCATTTATCAGCAGGTAAATTAAATCGGGCCAAGCAGCTGAACACTAAAAAATCAAATTAAGCTCACTAAAAGCTTACTTCTGGAGCAGCTTTGATCAAAAGCCAGTCGTGGCTGGCTTAGAGGCACCACCGCCCTTGGCGAAATGACTATCTGGTGCCTTACATTGGATGGGTTCAAATTCGATTGAAACACGTTCATCACATTATAGTGTTGAATTATTTGTTTTTTTCGCCGGCGGAATCAGACATCCGTCGAGTCATTGATTTTGCGATGAAATTAACTTTGACAACGACTGGCGACAAAAAAACAGGCGCATGGAATCCTTCGCTAAATATCACATTTGCAACCAATTAAAGTAATCAAACCTACGGGGAAACTTCTCCCATGTGCAACAAGGTGCACATCGTCTGCGATTATCTGTCCTATTGACAGGATGCGTGTGCAAAGTTTTGAAACTAAGGCCTCAAACCTTCACAGAAGAATGGGTGGTTTGAGTTCTTGGGTTTTAGGGGTACATACAGACCCCCATCAGACATTTCTTCCCGTGTAGAGCTGTTGACCACTAAGCTAAGAGCTAGAGTTTTTATACGTGTAATTTGAAATTGTCCTATTTTTTTATAAATAAACATTACTTGGAACACCTTCTGGAAGTCGCATAAAGTGTCTTTTTCATTTTTCAGTGTCCACCATTTTTAAATTATAAAAACATCTAAGACCCTAGCAGACGACCAATTTTACATGGGGGAAATAAATTTGGCAATTATTATAGGTATTTGAATAAAAAGTGTGTACTTTTTTGAATGGTGGGTAGACTTTTGGCTCATCCATTGAAACGATCAATATATTCTATACTGATATCACTGTAACATTAGTGATAGCACTACATACATGTTTAATGGTTTTTTTGGACTACTGATATCAGAATGCTTAGCAATATTACTATTATAGTGTTTTTTTTGGAATAATAATATCAATCATGGAAGTTGTTTTATCCTCATATGACCAGGGACTTATAGATGTGTGAGAAAACAGACATGCACGTCCAGGATTAATTAAAACGCGTTTCGTTCATTTATTTTAAACTCCATCAGGTGCTTAAAACACACAAGGTTTTACCACATGAGGCACAGTATAACATAACTATTCAAAACTGGGGATTGATAAGACATTAAAAACCAACAATGCTTAAAAATCCCAATGGTTGGTGATATCACCAAATTTTTACCAACACCACCACATATCAGTGTATTTGTACCACTAATTACTTTACTGATTACACTGATCTTTCCATCAGAGCAGCCTTTAAACCTGATTCAAAAATTCAAATTTTGGACTTATAACTGTACCGACAGGGCAGGTCAGTAATCAACCCTCCACCTATGTGTCTTTTTGAATCAGGTTTAAAGGCTGCTCTGATGGAAAGATCAGTGTAATCAGTAAAGTAATTAGTGGTACAAAATTCCTTGACAATTACCATCCGATTTCTGTTCATCCCCAACCCATCCATCCAGTAGTAATTTATGCAGTCCCCAAAAGGCTTTGGAAACTCAAACTTCACTGCCCGTTGCACTTTTATGCGTCAGCATCAACAACCACTAAGCAAACTTTCAAGTTGTTTTTGCAGACAGCGTTGTGAGAACTTAAAAGCCAGGAGCACGTTGTCTCGCCCTGACACCCGAGACCGTGACAGTGATGGCGACACCAGAGCTGCAGAGCAGACAGACACAAAAGCCATTCGAATTGCATCTTTTAACTCTTGGAAATGTACGTGTAGGCGGTCGTCGAAGTGAAAAGAAAGCGTTTTCTAATCGAATTAGCTATATTCGGCATCTTCGCAGACCATTCCTCAGGGTGATAAGAGACGCACGCAACCACCTGATGACAGACACGGCCTCCGCCCGGGTTTAATTAAACGCCTGATGAGCAATATGGCAACGACGCAGAGATGGCAAGCAGATCGAATCTCGCACCAGGCGCTAATTGATTATTAATTAGATAACAAATAGGCGAGGTGGCGCATTGTTCGACTAGAACATGGTTCGATCCCGAGACGAAACCAGAGGCACCTACGTCAAGGATTTCCGCTGAGACGTTCGGCTAATTGATCGAATCCATGACACCGAAAAATTACCAAAACGACAGCATTTGGACTAGAAAATAGACAAAACTAGCAACATTTTAACCAGAGAGTGGAAAATGAAATTGCGTCATTTTGACTGAGAAATGGAACACGAAATGACGTCCTTTGACTAGAAAATTAAACAAGAAATTAGATCATTTTGAAAAGTAAACGAAACAACGTCAATTTGACCAGAAAATTAAACAAGACGACGTCATTTTGAATAGAAAATGGAAACGAATTGCCGGCCTTACGACTAAGAAAATGAACAAAAAATGACGTCATTTTGATTAAATTTCACACCAAAAATGAGGCAAAGGAATACAATTTGAACTAAAATATAACGTCATTTTGAGTTTTGACTCAATAATGGACCCGAAAAAGGTCCTTTGACAGAACAAATCAACAATTACTAACGTCATTAATTGTTGATTAACTTACTAATTAACATTTACTCTATCGAATCTATAGAGGCATCTGACATTCTGATGTCAACTTTTCCTCCAACTGCAGAAACTATTTCAGCCCGTTTATAAACATGCGCAAAACATCAGTGTTCCAGTGACGTAATTAGTGACTTAATGGCATTCCAACGCCATGAAGCAGAGACAGACATTTACTTCGCGATGCCAATTAAGATATCGCGCCTTAATTATTTTACTCTTTGCAATTGCGGCCTGCAGTTTGCCAATTAAGGCACCCCGTTTGCGTCAAAATCCCCAAAAAAACGACAGCCTCATTTACAACTTTTTGAACTTCACAAAACTCATGCATTTAATTGTTATTAATCGCGCGATATTGCTGTTGGTTTCGTTATATCGCACTGCGCAGACAGTCATTAATGGCAGCGCTAGCAACAATTCTGATGAAGAAATTCCCAGAGGGGAGTAAAATTTCAATTAAGCTAATGACGGACGAATAAGAAGCGAGCTGAAGCACGTCTTCGGGCCAGGTTAAAAATGCTAGAAAATATACATGTACATGTATACTGCCAAAATGCAACTTAAATCATTCTTCTACACGAACTTAATCCATCACAGACAATGCGAAAAATGATAGTTTCTTGGAACTTACTGGAAGGCTATTAATAGAGCCATCGGGATTTGGGATTGCGAGGAACTGATCATGTTCAATTTCCATCGAAAATCCCTCCTGCAAAAATCACGCATGTATTCCCACCATTATATTTTACTGGAAAACTCATTTCTTAGCAGCAGCTCCCTGATCCGCTGTTTTAAAACTTAAAAAAAAGACAGGACAGTCAACCCTGTTGAAATGATCAGTATTTGATTCTCTACTGACATCAATACGGATATCAGCATGAGTCAATACTGATATCACTATATACAGTATACTGTTTTTTGGACTACGAATATCAGAATGTTTTGTGATATCAGCATTATAGTGGTTTTTGGGACTACTAATATCAGAATAACCATACTGATATTAGTAGTCCCAAAAAACCAGAAGTTCCAAAAATGTAGTGATATCAGAACACTTTTTACTAGTATTAGCATACGATCAGTGTGATTATTTTGTCCTGATTGTTTTGATCTTCCCATCAGGGAATGCCATCAATCGTCAAAGAGTTTGACAGAAGACCATCTAAACTCTGGAAGCATTGGTCACTGCCCATCAAAGGCCAGAAAAAAACAAATCCATTGTACACCTTCTCTACAATCAGAAAATCCATTTTTTGAGTTAAAACGAAAACAATGCCATAATGTGCATTATACACGATGCCAGATTGACGTCATTTTAGCTTCATTCAGTGCAGTGATTGCCATTTGTACATAAAGCACATCAGGTAATTTGTCGAATTAATTAATTGAAACTTTTAATAAAGCTGTTGTTTGTTCATGATAACATAGAAGTGGAAGAACATTGGGCGTTTTCATAACAAGTGATATTAGAAGAAATGGGCTTCAACGTGACTAAAGTGGTGACATAAGAAAATATCCAAGATCTGGTTTAATTTGGCAGGCGATCAAGTCATTTGCTAAAAATCTCCTAAAATGACGGCGTATGGACTGGCTAATGTGGTCAGTATGCTACCACCCGATCATAGCCTGAAAGCATTAAGAAACTTTGGCCTGCTCCCCCCTGTGAGCAGTCCACCCCTCTGGTATTTGCCTTAGATTACGATGAACAGATCACGCAATACCTTCTCAAAAAATCCAATTTTCTCGACCGACTGAGCCGTGCGGGTGCATTTCAGCCGGAAAATGCGACTCAAACAGCCAGCTCAAAGATAACAAAAATGGCCAGGGCAGTGGTCAGTTAAGCTTGTTTTCTTAAGAGCTTCTTTCTCTAACCACTCTTAAGAAAACAACTTGAAGTCGTGTGCGGAGGGGCGGGTGCCGCAAGATTGGTGCATGTCGGACATGGCAGTCCTTGACCAGTGAAGTACGACCACTGAAGATGACCACTAAGAAAATCTTGCACATGCAATGGATGTTCCCCTCAGCCTTCATGCATGAAATGATTTGAAAAAAATAGTCGTCTTTAGAGATTTGTATAATGTAGTCTACTTAAAGTTAACTTGACACAGAGGCAGGTATGATTGTTCCAGTCAAAAACATTAACAGTTCACTTGTCTTTGAAAAGAGGTGTTAACAATGCAAAAAACTGATGCAGACGTTTCCTGGAGGACGCCTAAAGAAGTATTTGTAGTCTCAGAACTAAGTCAGCTAATCTGGGATGCAGACATCCATTGTTGGAAGTGAGTTACCGTCTTAGAAATTAAGACTTAGACAAAGAATAATTGATTGGGCCAGCTGACGAGGACGTGCTAATAAGAGCGATGCTGGTCTAAGAAAACAAAACTAAGGAGATTAGGCGGATGAAGACTGCCTCATTCTGAATCTGCTCAACCGCACGCCAGACAATTCAAGATTTGAATGCCATTAATTATTGTTTCGTAACAATGAAGAAGCTGTGAATATGACACGTCAATGCATGAACTCATGTCTGGAGTCTTGACCACAAACACGTGTTTTTGAATAGAGGTACCACATGCAGTAACCTGAAACTTAAGACGTTTACTTTTCTACAAGGGTTAACTAGCATCTCTGCAACCCCGGCAGAAAATAGTGGCAAACATAAAGGCATGACTTTTGGTGCAAGTATCTCTGTAGATTCTTGATGCAGAATGTGGGGAACATGCCTCTTGATGCAAGACGAGTAAAGCATGCCTCTTGATGCAAGACGAGTAAAGCATGCCTCTTGATGCAAGACGAGTAAAGCATGTCTCTTGATGCAAGACGAGTAAAGCATGCCTCTTGATGCAAGACGAGGAAAGCATGCCTCTTGATGCAAGACGAGGAAAGCATATCTCCTGATTCAAGTATTAGGAAAGCATGCCTCTTGATGCAAGATGAGGAAAGCACGCCTTTTGAAGCAAAATGAGGAAAGCACGCCTCTAGATGCAAGATGAGGAGAGGATGCCTCTTGATGCAAAATGATGAAAGTAACCTTAAACATAAGACGTTTACCTTTCTGCAAGGGTTAGCTGGCATCTCTGCAACCCCGGCAGAAAATAGTGGCAAACATAAAGGCATGACTATTGATGCAAGTATCTCTGCGGATTCTTGATGCAGAATGTGGGGAACATGCCTCTTGATGCAAGACGAGTAAAGCATGCCTCTTGATGCAAGACGAGGAAAGCATGCCTCTTGATGCCAGATTTGGAAAGCATGCCTCCTGATTCAAGATGAGGAAAGCATGCCTCTTGATGCAATATGAAAAAATGCCTATTGAAGCAAAATGAGGGAAACAAGTCCTTCAATACAAGATGGGAAAACAACATGCCTCCCGATGAAAGAATAGGGTAAAATGCCTCCTGGTGCAAGAAGATAAAAGCACGCCTCCAGATGCAAATGAGGAAGACATACCCCCAGATGCAAGACCAAGCACGCAGCACTGGCCCTTGTTGTGAAAACAATATTTTGATATTTGGAGGAACACAATGCTCGAAATTTTGACGCTACAAGCAAGTCTGCGCGGATCTTGATGCACGATGGCGTGATCGGCTGAGCATTCAACTTTTCCCACAATGTCCATTGATGCGCGATGGAATGGCAATAACAGCATGGGAGCTGCTCGATGCAGGAAACAGCTGGTCTTCCAGTACGCCATTCTGGAAACGTTTCCGCATGCCTCTTGGCCCTTTTGAAGTGAAATGGAGCTGGTTGACGCACGTCTCTCTAAAACCCAACTAATGCGCAGAGGCCTTTTTTGCAAGCAAAACTAAAATGGCCGTCACGCTTGAAGCAAAATCGGTTTTCATCGGTTTCCTGCGACGCCTACCTGTTGTCTCTTCCCAAAGAAACATCATGCAAGATGGCCGACGTGCAAAGGCTTGTGTTGCCTTCATCAATGCCCTGAAGCAGCGCACGTGGGATGGAAGATGTTTTAAACATGCATGCAATGCCTTGTTTACGAAAGCATAAATGTACTATCACTGTCAACTAAAATTCTACAGACAGCTGCTTTATCAACAAGAAAGAAGCAAGTGGCCGTCATGCATGGATTTCTTTGCTCTCAACACTGCCCGGAAACACTAAAGATGGTTACAACCTGCAAGTTGGCGAAAAGGTCAATTATGTGTGTCAACTGCCATCCCATGCAAGAAGAGCTCTTAGGCAGTGCTGAAGACAAGGAAGACACTGATCAAGGCAGGAGACAAAGCATGGGACTTTTACATTTACTTAGCATGGAAATTCTTATTTAGCAGTGGGGAAATTTGTACAAAATCCAATTATGGAACTCCGGGACCTTTCAATATGGTCAAGTTTTAGTCCTGTAATTAGAGTAAACTGACGTCGCAGGTTGATGGATTACACCTCCATGCCGCATGGCAAATCCTTGCTGACATTGGGGGTACAGAGCTGAATTGAATTGAACAAGAACAGACAGCTTGGACCCGGCAAGTCCTGCTCAGACGCTCATCTTTAGGTGCCTCCGTCCAATCTAATATTTCCTCGGGTCTAATTTCTCCTTCTCCTTGGCGGGCGTTTTATTAAATATCTCGGCGCTGCTGCTGCTCGACCTCTTTTGAATTACAGATGCGCCTTCTGGTTGCCTGCAAATGCTAATGATTTCTAATAAAAAGATTTGCACGCGTAAGAAGTGCGTACTCTCGAGCGCCTGAGTTATGCATCCTGCTCATAAAATTAAGAATTTGACATGCATTTCGTCCGGAACTCATAATAGAAGCACGCGTTCCTCTAAGTGGAAAAATTCATCGCCATCCCTGCAACACTCGTCACATACTTAAGCTAAGGGTGGGAGTTTGCAAATTGGGCACGAAGCGTGACACACACGCTTAAGACGTGGTGTCATGGCCATGTACGGACGGGGATCTGGAGGCCTCTCGCAAGATACAAACAGTACCTGGTGGTCGCA
>JAQIXS010006317.1:0-10929 GCA_034700785.1 Rossiulus vilnensis | reverse complement strand
AGTCAATAATTATATCGTTAAAATAATATACGACTATTAAACGTATTCATCTTTGCAAAAACGTAGCGTACAATTTTAGCAATTATTCGCATCTGGTTATGTTAAAATACACGTACCTATTTAGGGTGTATTCGCTTAACGAAACGAAACAATAAAAAATAATGAAGCTATTTAAAATATACACGTCCTATTGAGCTTAATTACTGTTTATACAATTTGAATTAATTGGACGGGTATCTGAACTAAAACGACCAAAAAATAGATGAGTAATAAAACAAACACGTAGTTTAGGGAAATTATAATTACTATATTCTCGAATAAATGGTTTATTCGAGCAATTAAGACAAACGATAAGAATTATATCGTTGTGGAACCTATTAATGAACCGTTGTCTTGTATGGTTTCAACAATAGCAACCACTTCCAAGTTAAACTGAAACGCCTCTTTCATTTTTCACATTGTTCGTAAACATCCTTCCACTTCTTTTTTAACCTCAAGCCAACAACAATGTACCATGAAATTATTACTAAACACCTCCATTCCTGGGCATTCCAATTTAACTTTAAAATGAACGTAAACTGCCAAACACACGGTTGATTTTTAGCGGTGATCATAATGTAATTATGTAAACGCAACCTTGGCACAAACCATATGAACAATATATAATTGAAATCTGTTATTAAATATTTATAGTAAAATAGCGCAAATTAAACGACCCTTGGTCGATATGAAATTAAGGGGTAGACCATAGGAATCCATTATATTTAAACCAGTTTGGTCAAAAAAGAAATAAACAGAAAATACTCTGTTTTAATAATTAATGCATATTATTCGCATTTATATTTTCCTATTCGTTTTGCTGATTTGCATTGTTTAAAAAAATGACTATATAGATTGCGTTTGAATAAATAACCATATAAATAGTTTCACCTGTTTAAACATGGCGGTATGGTGAGAGACATTAACATGTTACGTGTTTCTGCATACATGTATCTCTCTTGACGCCATCTTGAGAGGCATTCCTCGGGTCATTCATTTCAAATGCCCAACATAGGGAAGATTTTCCTCGATTATGTTGAATGGGAGTTGGCAAAACAATGGAAAGGGTGGATGAAATTGCTCCACTAGAGCGATTTTTGCATAATGTTCAACGCGCGTGTAAAAAAATAGTTACGAAATGGAAAACTTGGACATGGCTCTTTAGGGTTAATGCACAGGAAAAAAATAAGTTTACATGGTGAAGGTGGGTCAGTTCGAGCGTCGTACGCAAACACCGCCACCAGGGGTCCTTTTCAAATCTACGATTAAAGCATGTGAATCTCAAAACACGGATAACAGCACATGGAGTTATAGGCAGGAGGAATTTAATAAGATCGTATCGGATTTTTTTTAAACAAAACATACTCAGGTTCACGAAGGTCACCCATTCAGCACTATCTCTCTATTTTACTAGTTTACGTGTGAATGCAAAATGTTTATGGTCAGTTTGTGTTAACATTTATTAACTACAGTGTAGTTGATCAGAAAGGCTTCACTCATTCAGCATAGATGCTCATTAGGAGTGAATGCGATTTACAAAAAGGTAAAATATGCTTGACCTAATATTTTACCCTCAAAGCGTGCATTACGCTGGGACACATATTTTAAATAAAAATGAAACCAATTCAAGTTATTCAACTACAGACTCCAATTATATATAGTTGATAGATCGAGTTGCTTAAAACGTTTTTTAAAGATATATTTAGCATTGAATCTGTAAATGGATCTTTGCAGAAATTAAAAGAAACTGTCCCTGGCTAAGACAAGCGAAGCAAAATCTTATAAAGCTAGTAGGATTGCAAAAGGGTTTTTGCAGATGTACAAAGAATTATTATTATTTGGTAATTCTTAACATCTCTAATTTTGTTGTTTAATGGTATAATAGAAGTAGCCGATAAAGTCGCTTTATTTGAAGATGGAATTTTATCTTTCAGGGCTAGTTAAAAGTTAACATTACCAGGGCCCTATTCCACAAAAGTATGGTCTTGTACTTGTAGGGGTATGGAGTGATACTTGTACAAGAAGTACAAGTTGTTGTGTTCCACAGATAAAATTTGTACAATTGTAATTTATTAGACCATACCTTACATGTTACGAGCAATTTTTGTTAGTTTACAAGAGTTCTGTTCCATAAAGGTATTGCTATTAGAAAATTGCTTGAAACTTGTAGTGAATTTCTCACAGGTAAATTATTACTTGTAAATTAAGTATTAGAAAGCATTTGGAATAGGTTTTGAATGGTATAAACAGGTGATCCATTGACAGTAACGACGAAAAAGAGTTACCAAGAATCCCTAGAGTATACAAGCCACGAATAAACTTTCAGTGCTATAGTGACTTTGAGTTCAAAGAGAGATTCAGGCTTAGTCGCACAGCAGTTGATGAGGTGCTAATAAAAATTGGACACATATTAGCTGATCCCACATAAGGAAGCCACAGCCTTTTGCCTAAGCATGAAAACCATGGGTTAGCAGACATGCACGGTGTCGCCAAATCAACAATATGCAGAACTGTCCATGCTTTTGTGAAGGCTGTCAATACAGTTATGTTCCAGAAAACTTTAACTTGGCCAGAAACATCACGTATATATTGCCAGTCCATCTTCACAAAACCTCCCACTGATTTTCCAACTTCATGTACTTCTTTCCAGGCTTTCACTTTATCTGTTTTTGACAATTTTATGCTAAATTTACCGAAAATTACACCCTTTCTAGCTTCAATAGCACAGAGAAGCAGCATTTTAATATCTCGAGACGCCATTTTTCTTTTCACCACAGACTAGCATTTTCATGACCTCACTCGTACACATTTACTAATGATTTAAAAGTAGCTGAAATTATTGGTGGAACGCCATGCTACAACTCCATACATTCGTAACTTGTACATTTTTGTGGAATAGGGCCCAGAACGTTTAAAAATTAATTGAGACTACAGTATATAATTGTCGTTTACTTTCAATCTCTGGCAACTTGCAGTTTGAGTAAAAATCATTAGCAATGTGGTGACGTGTACTGATGGCACGCTTCACCGACTTTAAACACATTTCATTTGAGCGTTGAATTTTGAATCACACATCCGAAAATCCAGAGCAGTGACAAGTTGGCACGGTCCACCGATGACCTCATTGCGGCAGAATATTAGCTGACCAGCACCAATTTTGGCCGCCGAGAAAGAAACCGGTTCGCCAGACAACTAAAATATGGATTCCAGTGATCCGATATGACATTAAGTTAAAGGAAAGAGAGAAAAAAAGGGAAGGCACCACCACCAGAAGCGTCAAATAAACCCGATTCTCCAAGAGCCATCCATCATGAATCCCCCGCAATTGAACAAAGACCCGAGTGGACGACCACTGAATTTCAAGCAGGCAACGAACGCTGATTTTATTATCAAAAATTCACAGCTGGATTTCATTTGAATTTGATTTAGCCTCTTTTGAAAATTGGCCGGCCACGCCTCCCATTTTCGATGACGTTAAGAGATCAGTGCCAAATGCGATCCACGCGTCCTCTGCCTGCCATTATGTGACGAAACACCCCCCTCCCCCCCCCCTTCTTCAAGTAATTGCATTGTGTTTCGGACACATGGCCAACAATGGCGCTGCCATCGACTGCAGCAGGTGTACTCCCACATTAACACAAAAAAAAACCAAGTAAATGCAAGTAGCAATTAAGCTGGCGAGTAGATGGCGCTGCAAATGAGCACGAGTTCGGTTGATCAGGAAGGACACTTGATCACAGATGTAGGCTACCGCTGCGTCTGAAATCAATGATACACGATGGGTGTCCATACCATACATTTAGTAAACTGGCTATTTATTTAAGTGAATTGATCAACTTAGTCAAGTGGTCAATATATTATTTTTTTCCAAAAAAAAAGATTCAATTTTCACACATGTAACAAAAATTATCAGGTTTAATCATCAAAAATTTAGGCAGGTGGTCAACATACAGTATACTAAAAAAATTTACATCAACAGTATTTTCTTTTTCAAGGGACCTTAAAAATGATGAACATAGGCAGTGGGTTTACACAGCAAGGTGATCATCTTTACAGGTTTTACTGCATTCAGAAATGATATAATTAGATGGTTGCGATTTTAACCATATCTAAATCCATTTACTTTTTCTTTTTTTTTTATCTTGAAATAAGCTGGATATAAAGGACTGGAGAGGACTTTTTAAGTCTTTTAAAATCAAATTGTCGAATGCCAATCGATACGCAAAACTAGTGATTGCACTAGGTCAATGATGATAAAGACAAACTTTCTTCAATCTAGAATAGAACGTATGATAAAATGACGTCTTATAACGATCGTCCTACTGAGTTGCGTGTAACACTGTATAACTCGATACGCTTTAAAAATCCTAATTAGTATTCGAGTGTCGTGCTCTAATCCACAATTCTTTGTCTTAAAAAGTCTCATTTTCCAGTGATATTTCAGCGAACACCGTAACAAAACAAACAAAAAATAAGTCGCCTCAAAACAGGTTTGAAAAACAGAGAAATCCATTCGTTTTATTATCTAATCGTGTATCGTAAATCATTTCCATTGCCGTTGTTACCGTACACTGTTCGTTGGTTGGTCAGCAGATCCTATAAAATTAAGGCCCTGTTCGTCAAAAAGGAGCATCGACAAGTCAAAGTCACCGGTAGTTTTTTTTTTTTTCCCTTAATGCTAGCAAAATGGTTTCCCCGGACACAAACGGTTTGTCTTTTTTACACTTTTGAAATATCCAGGAACATATATCAGGCGCGGATGTAATGAGTATCTTAAAGAGTGTCGTAAACACGGATGGATGGACAAGCACTTGCAATTGTTGAGAGGCAAAATCGAGAGAAAAAAATTATTTAAAAAAAATACCCTAGGCTGGACAAACGCAACAAAACTAAGAACTGGGTTCTAATCTTGACAATACATCATGGGCTAGTTTAAATCTGTACTGGTTTAAAAGTACTCGTATATGCTGTACATTTGCAATAAAAAATTAAACGCTTTGGTGGGAGGTGAAATACTTGGCAAATTTATAAGTAAATAGTGCAGTGCATCTTTCACAGAGCATAACTTATTTTGTATTTATTTATTAAATAAATATTACCATCAAAACAACTTTAACTGGTAGATAAAGGTTGGTAACATAATAGAACACATTTTAAGAGCATCAATTTGACAATACGTTATCAAATTATTGAATAAAATTACAAAAATAAATATCTCTAATCCAAACGTAATGCTTCATTCAGGATGTTAACGGCTGATATTTATAATACGTTTAAAAGCATGAAAATAAAAGGAAAAAATTAATCCACGTTACAAATATTTAACCATATATTTATTGGTACACTGTGTACACATTGTATTTTTTTATTTATAAACCGAAAATCGTGGAAATCATTCCGTTTGACGTTTTTTTTTAAAAAATGGCTTAATGATTACAAAAATGATTAAATGTAACTTCCTTTGAAGCAACTGAACTCAAATACGTTCCGTTGATTTTCGCAAATGGCTTTTTCTGGATTTCATTTGGACTGCTCGATTTTTTTTATATCGCTGACATTTTATATGTAAACACGACTGGTTGAAACGGCAACATTTAGACGAAAAAAAAAATATGCAAAACGTACGTGTTTAGTGGGACGCGATATGCGAATGTGATCCCAATTCACGAATTTCTCATTCCTCCCCTCCCCCCAACATTCCTCCCAAAAAAATCGTATCTCGAAATTGAATTTCGTCTACTGTATATCTTCTGCATGTTTACTTAAAGATACATTGCCATCATACAGTATACAGTGCTAAACCCTCGGGTTTGGATGAGTTTTTATACGAGAAAGAAAATCAATAGAAAGTTGATTCTTTTGAAAAATGGAAATATTACATTGAATTCAAAGTCGATTTATTCCGTTGCCTTATCAGTAGACGAAGATTCGAAACGTGTTTATACAGTGACTTAAGATGATTTTTTTTTGTCTAAGTCATGCCGTAGCTTCTCTTCTACTCGCATATTATATACCGTCTATCTCATAAAATGACCCTGTGCACTTTACACCGCTGGTAAACATTGCATTTTCTGTCACACTTATCATCGCAATGCGCCCTATAAACTACACGAATTTCGTGTCTTCTTCCTCCATATATATACTAACCTATACTTTACATATGTACACCGTGTATATAAGATACCGATAAATCCTCTCTCAACATTTCATAACCGTGATCTATGGTACACATCCCGAACATCTTGCCACGAGAAAAAATGTAGAAGAAAAAAAAACTATTAACATAAGCTTACATGTAAATGCCATTATCCAGACGACGATAAAAACACATAAAGGGTCAACATCCAGTATATAGCTTTTCGTGCACCCAATGGATATTAAAAAAGATGTATCCAACCTACATTAGCTTCGACAACCCCCCACTGGTTACGAACCCTTGTCAAACCTGTGTCGTGTTTTAGTGGGGCATCTAAATACAGTACTTTTCACAAATTCTGTCTCTATGGAAATAGGACAAGTATACCGTATAGATCTAGTACACCATGTGCATGTACATCATCACATTTACAGATTGTTAATTCTAAATTATAAATCACCAGTATATGCTCTTAACATTGTCAACACAACTCCTTATGTTTACAGTTGTTAGTACAAATACCAAATTTGAAAAAAAAACAAGCTGCTTTGACTACTGGAAACTCGTTTCTGACAAACATTAAATTACAATTAGCACAACCAGAATATCTATTTAATCTTATATTACAACAATGTAGATAGCAAAGATCTTAGATTTGATGTATATTCCGTTAAGACCGTCCGTTTTAAGTTCAATGAATATTATAAGAAAGAGCCATCATTGATGGTGTCAATATTAGAACACCAGAGAAACACGTCTATTATTCGGTACATGTATTGAAATTTAAATAAGGGAAATCTTATTTGTGCATGTGTTACCATATACTCCGTTTCCATAAGGGAAGGACCAGTTTTGAATCTCGCACAAATGAATAAAAACAGAGCAAACGAGTACAAATGACCTAATTTGGCGTTATTACGTTTTTATCTTAATTGGCATTTATGCATGCTATATACAGGTTGCTGTTATAAAACCTTCCAATTAGCAGATTTCCAGTTCCTAATTAATTTTAAACGCATTAAATGAAGCTTATACCGACCAATAAACCTGATGGGCTGGAAAATATTACGACGCAATCATGATCAGTTAATCATCAGAAGCAGGTCACGACCTCCATATTGAAACTTATCAATTGCATAATAAATATACATCGAGTTTTGCATCACTTGAGGCTAGAAATCATCGCGATATCATTCACTTTCTTTTCAAGCATTAGTATGCATGTATCATGATAAACTACTTGTATGGTTTGCTTATTTGCATGCCAGTTGGATAAACCAATCGGATATAACGTGCAAATAAATTAAGAAGGTTCCATCGTTTCTCTTGATTTAAATTTACGTTGTTGTTTGTTGCTTAACCATGTATAATAAGTACAAGGAAATAAGTGATCATGGGTCTTTCCATCCAATATATTTCAATACTAGCACCTTTTTTGTTTGCACATTAATTCCACCTCATATTCAGACTGAATGAAATGTACATCGTCACAGGCGATATCTCACTCTCCATACCAACTGCAATTTATGGAGAAAAACTGCAGCATATTTATCGGAAAGCACATTTTGAACAAGCTGCGACATGATATACACCTCGTCCAAGCAGTATTAAATAATAACACCAGTCACCCATGGGTGCAGAACGCACCCCTCAAGGGTCTATCACGTAATTGAGAGAAGAGCTTTTTCCCATAACCTATTTATTCACCGTGCACCAATAACTCTCTCTCTCTGACTCATGCAAAAGTGCAATATATATTCGGTCACCCTATATATATATATATATATATATATATATATATTTTTAAATTAATACCATATAGTATCCACTTACACTATCTATCTGCTCGCATTTTCATCTGTGAAGAGCCGACACGAGCGACCCAAGTACTCTTGATATTGTTCAGATAAAACAATTTTGTCTGATGAGCATTTAACTTTTTTAATTAAGCCCACATCATGGCATAAAATCCTGATATTTTTCAATCTTTGATGCACGCTCAGGCACAAATCTGGTTCATAAGTACATTGACAAAAATGTGTTCACCCATAAACCCCCTCCCCCACTCTCAAGTAGGATTTTTACATCGAGTGACTCACGATACAATCTAAAAAAAAATTAAATATGACTTGTTATCCTCACACAGGACAACTGCAATTATTAATATACACGGGCTGTGAGATACATACACGTAAGTAGATTAAGAACTTTTAAAAAACTACGCCTACTATCCATTTTACATCATCCACCTAAAATAGCCTCAAAATGGACGAATTGCAATGCGGGCAGACCTTTGTGGGCACTTCGTACTTTTGGTCTGCCCAAGAAAGAGAGGTTTCCATTGTACACTTATCTTTTCTTCCTTTGGATGATTATTAGCTTATGCGATGAGACGAGTGGATAAAACAAACGCTTTTAGCATAATTGAATCCCAGAAAAATATGCTCGCATCCTTTTGTTTTGATTGAAGGATTAAGATTAGAAGATTAGCTAGCTAACGTACGAACAATATCTCGGGGATGGCCAATTTCATTTAATTGAATGACCACGATAAAGTGCGTGTGCCAGATAAAAATGTGGCCCACAAGAAACCACCACCCTTCAAATCGCATGCCTATGCTAAATAAATATATAACGAAATATGATAATTTCACCCAACTGCGCGTTGCTCCAATGGGGGTGTGATTCATCTACCCCTCACCCCCCTCACCCTATATACCCTCGGCTCGACAAACTTGAATTATTCAAGAGATGGATTTCGACCCCAGTTTAAGCCAAAACCGGGTTTATTTACACCCAAGAGTGAAAATCTAGCTCGATCATATACTCGTAATTAATGACGTATCCCGTAGGAAAAATAAGAGGGCGAAGGGACACTCAGAAAATACCAAAAAAAAAAAAAAAAAACAGCACGGTAATCGTCCATCATGTGATAACAACATGTAGTTTAGGGTAGTGAAGCGATCTTATAAAACGTATATTAAAAATTTAAAATACTTCGTACATTTCACGCACATGGGTTAGATACGTGCATTTCAAATGTATTTCTATCGAAATACGCGTATTATAGATAGTTCAATTAAACACACTAAGAATTTTAACTCTAGGAATGTATAATTAAGCGTAAGCGAATTTTTTAAAACATGTTTCGAGTGACGATTCCACGGATAAACCTCGCTGACCTTTAAAGGTTTTTTAGACAGTTTTTCCTGACCATATAAAAAATGCTCGCGGTAAAACAGAAACAACATTTTCCAATTACTGATGCTTGATTTATTATTTAAAAGTTGAAAATTTTTCACAGACTAAAAAAAAGTTTACTAGAGAAATTGCCTGTTATTGCATAAGTGTGACTACAATCACCCTAGTGGAAAGATCAGTATAACCATACAGTCGATATCAGTACAAATATGTTGATGTTAGTAAAAAATGTAGTGGTATCACTAAACATACCGATATTAAGCCTAGTATCGTAAAAAAACCCACTATAATACTGATATCAGGAGTCCCAAAAATAGAATATACATGTATATAGTGATATCAACATAGATAGAATATTGCTGTTATCAGTAGAGAATCACATACTGATCTTTTCTCCATGGTACCATCCTCTTTTTTTTAGCAGAATCCTAAACAATTATTCGGGATTATGGAAATTAAAGGCTGGCATTTTAACGTTAAATCCTCCCTGACTTTTACATTAAAATGCGAACGTGTTCCCTCCCACTTCCCTGACAATTCCAGGTTTTCCAGAGTTAGTTGTGGAGCTGCAGTATTAAATTAAACAAATACAAACACACGTTTCGTGTTGGATAACATGTTTTATAACTGCGGACGTGTACCAGCTACAACGTTGAGGTCCATGATGAGTACAATCATTGGATGAGCGATTTGGTAATCTTGCCAAGTTCGCTGATTAGCTAAGAGCGTGAGCCCACATCGGTCTCAACAAATGGACTGAGATTATGAAATTATTATTCAACATTAAAAGAGATATCTGCGATCCCAAAAACGCTACATGCCAGTTCAATCATTACCGATAATAGCCCTCTTGGAGTGCTTACGTGTATCTCGTTTAATGAAGCCTGCCATGCATACAGTGTTTATGCAGATGCTCTATTGGCAATCTCTTCTCATGATGGCTCTTTTGTTTTCGCTGAAGAAGACACCATTGACGATGAATAGCGTTTCATACAGAATCGAATTTTTATAAAGGACCCGAAAAGGGCTTAAGTACGCGCGAATGCATAAAACGAGACTTTTTTAACCGTCGATCGCCACTTTGCAACAGATAAGAGGCTTAAGGATTATTTCGGACTATATAGGAAATAAGAAGAGCCATCCATAAACCATCTGGCCATCTGGCTCAATGGAAGCATGTTTCATGACACATCTGGTACTTTTGCACTGGATATACAGTGTACAACGGTAAAATGGTCTCGTTTTAACTTTTAAGTACTAGGTGTTGGTACCTCTCCATGCGCATGAGACCATTTACATGTACATGCATATGGCATGTTAGACCCATACGTTATACAGGAATGCTAAAAAAACATACTCCTTTAAGATATTAGAAATGTCACTCAGAAATGAGTCAAAATAATTAAAATAAGCTTTCAATTCAGTTCAATTCAACGGCTTCCCACCAAAATTGAATTATAATTCCAGAATAGAATAAAACGGAAACAGTTTACTAATTAATATTATTTTATTTATTATTTGAAAAGTTGAAAACCATTCAATGCTCTTATTCA
>JAQIXS010006316.1:0-10929 GCA_034700785.1 Rossiulus vilnensis | reverse complement strand
AGGGGGGGTGAGGGGTGAGGGGGGGGGGCGACGATCCCCCCAGGGCGGAACGCGCCCACCAGATAGATATGGGTCCCAGATAAGGCCAGTCGCATTGAGAGTGAGCCAGTTAAGCGATCTCATATATACACTCTATACTATACTATACACTACGCTCACTCTCAATACGGAATACGGGGGGTACAGTTTGGGGCACCCGATGAGGGGCGCTGCTGGCGCCCTCCCTAAAGCCGATGCCTGCCTGGCGAATTTCGATTCAATTTGAATTCAATTCAACGCAGTACTCTACTGCCGGCGAGGATATGCCGTGTGCTCGCTTAACGGCCCAGTTAGCTTCCTGGAAAGCTGGCTGTGAAGCGAGATGCCGTATAACGAAACACGTTTTAACTTGAAAACCTATTTAACCTATATAGATTAAATAAGACACGTTCCAAATCTCATTTTAAAAAAATCAGAAAATTAACTCAGACATTAGTGGACGTCCAATTCTACGCAGACAAATAAATAAATTTAGCAACTATAATCATTACTTGAAGCCAAAAATGTGTATTTTTGCAAGGTGGGCATCTTTTTTTGGACGTTAATGACCTGGTTTTTTTTAAAATCTTATTAATTTATTTACGAAAGACAAACGTCTCCAAAGAATGTCTTCGCAGTTGACTATTTGCCATGAGCCCAAAAGGGCCGAACGACCTAAAACAGATGTCAGTTAATCAGTTTTTGGCAATGTTGACGTCCGTCGTTATCCTAACCAGTCATCTCGATTCCCGAGCGCTAATTCCTAACCAGGAAGTGATTGGCGCCGTGCGTTAAACTAGCTCTCCAAAGTTCAATGTTTCTCGATTAAGCCTAATAGTTTTATCGGTGCCTTCTTTTGCCTCCCCTCGATAAGGTTTTCAGGGAGGCAGGCCGCTATCTTCCATTTCGTATTAATAAACGACAACAACGAGAAGAAGGAGCAGATATGGAGAATGTTTTCTTCAAAAGTTTGTTGGGTAGCAAAGGTTCAAAGTGCGCCATATTGATTATCTCTCGTTTACATTCGCGAGACAAACGACATCTGTTACCAGAGCTAATCTAATAGTTGGGAGTTGGTCGTTTCTACCAGAGGTTCAATATTGATCAGATCAACCGTAAAGAAACACCCCAAAGAAAAACACAAGAGTCCGGCCTCGCAGCGCCACCTGTCAGCCCCATACGAAATCGAAGTTGGCGACATTTTATTGAGTAGTACATGTATGTCAAAAGTCATCTTTGACTCAGTTTTTGGTCATACTGTGAATCAGAAAAAGCATCACATGATGTTACTTTATGTTTTAATTTATGAGTATCATAATCAATACTATGCCATTTTGCCAAAGCTACATGTTTAATTTCTCACCTGAAAATTTATAATTGTTTTCCGCAGTTTATGATAATATGAAATACTTGCTCTCAAACATCGCTAAACAGAACGGCGTTTCGCCATAAACCCCTTTTTGTTTTATGTCTAGCCGTCATTTTAAGCACGTTTCATTATAAGGCCTAAAATGAAACTCTAATGGAATTTTAGTTTAAAATTAAAATGCAGTTTAAATTTGTATAATTTTAAGCCAATAACTTGATGTGATTTTTTAAGTTTGTTTTAATGAGATTTGGAAAGCATCCTACGTAATTTATACAGGTTTGTGTGTAAACCGTGTTTAAAGCAAATTTTAAGTGAAGGAAGACAACCCTCAAAAATTCAAACAGATGCTGAAACGATTAGAGCGACTTATGGAGGCCATTTTGCAACCGTACTAAATCTAGTACGAAAGTCCTAGGCTGTCTTTTGATTGTTTTCCGAACCCCTTACCACGTCGCTCTCGGATGATTTTTTAATTTCTTCTGCCCGATGAGCCGACAATTTTCTATTCTTTTCGATAATTTTTTTATTATTTCGGTCTTTTTTGTCTTTTTTTTATTCCCTTTAGGCAACGGCATTTTTTCCTCTTTTCTTTTCTTTTCTCTTCTCATATGCCGAACAATGTCTACATACGACGCTAATCTTTTTAATTAAACGCTCGCCTAGCAAAAATCGCTTGTTTTTCCCTTTTGTGGCGAGAGGAAACTGCTGCTAGCGGGGTTTTAATCTGCAGGGTTTCAAACCCCGATTGAATACCGAAGGAACTTTTTTTTATATTTTTTTACGCACACCACACAGTGTGAAATGAGATTGAAAAGCGTCATAATTGATAAACAATTCCCCCCCCTCCTTAGCCACCCATCTATTAAACATTGAGCTTGAAATTTCCTTTTATGAAAAACAAAGATATATTGGTATCCCCCTACGTTTTGAGGTTTTGTCAAAAATCACCTCATCCCATTTTCGACGCCCATTGTTTTCACCAAACTTCTGATAAAAATTGGTGTTTTTTTCTTCTTCTTTGGTGGTTTTGGGGTGGAGGAGCGGTGAGGAGAAATGTGAGAAGCGTATTTAAAAGCGGATTAGCTACGGCTACCATTGTACTCTTGGAAGGGGGGTGGGGCTCACCCTCCTACCTCCTCTTGCTCATCTTTTCCAAGTTTTATAAAATCTTTCACGTTGCCAAATCCGTTTTCGCCAACACCAGGAAACAATGCAATCTTGATTCTTCTTACTGTTTGTTTGATTTTTTTTCTTCTTTCTTTCTGGCTTTCTTCTTATTCTTTACCCCACTGCAAAATCAACCAAAATGATGTTTTCATTACAAAATGTCCTCCATCCGTAATTATTGCAGCTTTTATCTTGACCGGAAGAGGATTTTTTTCGTTGGGAGGGAAAGCAGCCCTCGGTTTTCGATCCCTCTTAGATTTTATGCAAAAATATAGGTTTCCTCGGGAATTCTCTGTCGCTTTTATGCTAATGAAAAGAATGCATTGTCTGTCGATGGATGTTTAAAGCGAAACGCTGTTTGCCTTTCCGAAATAGGAATATGAATTCAAAAATAAATATGAGGATAAGGATATCAATTATTGCACTACTTCGGAATTTTCAAACCTTGAATATGAAATTGCGGGTTTCTCCACTAACGAAAATGAATTGTTTTCTGCAAAAATTGTGCAGGTGGTCCTCGATAAGCTCGCTCTGATAAACGTAGAAAATGTTGTAACAGCAGTGCAGTATATCAATTAAAAACCAAAACTTGAACTAAAGGTATTAACAAATGTATTGAAGTTAGCAAATAGATATCCAATTTAAAATCTGAATAGCTCGTTTTGTGAACAATTTATCGCTCTTTAAAATGCGCATCCATCTGCATTTTTTGGGTCTTCTGCATACCTTTTTTACCCCTGCCACCATAAAAGCATTTGACGTAAAAAACTGCTGAAAATTCATTGCCATGACGTCAAGTGCTGAGGAGGAGTAAAAACAATAAAATATTCTATTTTGTTAATAATCTCTTGGTGTATTGTCTAAATATAATTTGGTAATAACGATAAAAAGTATACTGCATTGCGTTTTAGTGCAAAGGTGTTTACTTGAACGCCTTGCAGCGAACATGCATTTCAATAAAAAAAGTTTCATTTTTATTTGGCCAAGAACGAATCTCACATAAAAAATGAGCTGAAATGGAAATCGATGTCCGATAAACGTCATTTTATAATTAGAATCTGTCCTCTATCGGGGTTTTCTGTTTTCGCGTGTAAGTCAACTATATACTGTCCTTAAATAAATGGACGATAATGTTAAGAAATCTACGAAGGTTTAGGTAGATTGTCTAATTTCGATGAAATCAAATTTGTTTTCCGAGAAAATTATATTTGTTCGGGGCTTCAGATGCCATCTTATTTGGACAACCGACTGAAGATTATGAATTTGTACTGGCATTTTTCATTTTGGGACCAAAAAATTTATGTCGCATATGAAATAAACCTTGAAAATCCCCTTCAATGCGTCTAATAAACCATCTCCTCGTAACCCCAGCGCCATCTGTGAGGATTAATGCGCAACAAGAGAAGCTAGAACAAAATGGTGCCCATAGATAAACAGCATTACTGCCTTTTGATTCTTTCAGTATGATCTCTGAATAACATAAGTTAACTTATTATACTTTCTAATTTTTCTGCAAAGTTTGTCTAACCGCTGATTGGTCGATGAAAGCGCAACATCCGGGGCACTATTTCCAAGGGCTTATCAGTCGGGCAGGCCCAAAATTCTGGCTGATTTTTTCATATATAAAAAATCTCTGATTTTGCTTCCGAAAGCATTTGAGCTGGATACGCATTTTCTATTCCGCTTTTTTATTTTCTATAGTTTTTTTTACCTCGCGATGACAGAGGATGAACTTCAAAAAATAATAATAATGGGCCGAAAAGCGCTCGGCGAAAAAAAAATTATAATAGAGTAATTTAATTCCTTAACTTATGTTGCGTTGATAAAGATAAAACTGCTTAATTTCCTGTGCGTTGAATTAGCCGAGGGAAAAAAATAAATAAAAGGGACGAACAGAGCGAAGAAGGATGCTAGAAAATCGTTACCTTGTGGGACGACGATTACGAAACAATAAACGCAAAAACATCACTCATTCACCGTCGAGTGGAGGACGCCGCGCCGGGCCCACGGTCGACCATCTTTTTTTATCTTTTCCTTATTATTATATTGTCTTGGTTAGCGAAGCAGACTCTCATCAAACTCAACTCAATATGAGCGAATTGAAACGGTTTGAAAAACTGCTGAAAATAGCTGAAAACATGGCGACCAAATCATGGAATGGAAGTTCGAATTTCGAACGTTTCGTATTCTAAAATGAGAGATTCGCGTGTTCGGGGGGGCCAACCGCGAAGTCTGTCTTTGTACATATTTAGTAAAGCAAATAAAAAAACAAAATGAATAGTTTCGTGAAAGAAACAGATGCGAGAGCTTAGTGAAACCATCGTGTTTTCGGTCGATTTTTTTACACAATCGTAAGTGCTACGCGAATTTCGGGTCCACATGACCCTTTATGATCTTCCCTTCGAAAGCCATTAAGGGCGATCCCCGTGACGACATTTATGATCGCCCCCGCCTGGAACATGTTTAAAATTTCGAACGCTGGCACGCGCCGGCGCTCCTGCTCGCGACGTTCGAAAATCGAACGCACGTTCTAAATCGCGCGTTCCATTTCTCAGTTTCGAACTTGTGCGGGGCGCCATGTTTGGGACCTCCATCATCTTCATCAATTCTTGAACATCCAGATATATTTGTGCGCACCCAAAACCGCCATTCGGTGAGTTATTTCTCTCGCTGTTATTGTTATTATCATTCTGCGCGTGTAGCCTCTCAATTTGATCGGCGATTCGGCACCCCCGTCATAAATTTCCCTCTCCCAATCCCCCGGCACTCCTCTTCATTCTCCTCCTGCACCTTCTAGACCTTTCTAATTTGGCAATCATTTATAACGTGGTTTTTTTTTTCTTTCTTTCTCCGCTCCTTTCTTCCTTTTCAGGCATTCCGATAGAGTGAGAAGCAGCGCACGTTTACGCCGAGTATAATATCGGGATGAATATCGTCCCGAATCATTATTTAGTTTTGAAGGTTTCATCTCCGGGGCTACTTCCCTCCTCCATCCTTTTTTTTATTTCTTCTCTTCTTATTCTTCCTCATCCTAATCGTAATTCGATGCGTGTACACCGATGGCCCCGTCAGCGTCGCAATTGGAGGCAACATCATTATTCTAATGACCTTATCCGAGCGCCAAAAATTGATGAAACAAATGAAGAAGGTAGCGCACGGAAGCAGTGCGTGATGGAAAAGGCATTATCAGGGCGTCACGGATAAATAGGCCGTTATTCGCGGGACCAGGATGGGAATCTGTCTCGCTGCAGCGCACCCGTCATTAATCACGAAAAGGCGAGCATTAGGTTGCCGAAAAAACAAAAAAAAACGGGAAGATACAGGCGGGAGTCCATCACTTATTAGAGATCATCACTCATTATATTAGCACGGTAAGAGCCCCAGTTCACACAACTCATGCAACCGAGGTGCAATTGTGGGAAGATACTCTCTCGAGGGGAAGCCGGGAAGCTGGGAAGGGCTAGAGGTCAAGGGGCAAGCTATGTGACCCCCTAGGCGTCACGCTGTTGCTTCGCCTTAGCCAGGAATTGATCGCGCAGAAGAATCCCACATGCAAACAGGTGTCGAAATTTCGAAATGTATGCCACTGGAAATCGAGTGAAGACGAAGCCATAAACGACTTTTGACTCTGGTTTTCCAGACCTCTGTAACAACCAAGCATCGAAAACGTGTTCGTGTGCGCGAAATTCAATTCAATTCACATGGGTGGAAATGTTGAGTTATATTGCCTTAATTGGCCATGTTTAAATCCAAACATGACTACATATTTATACCGCCATACTTGGCAACTATAAATAAAGCCATATGTGGATACATGCTTAGTCACAAATGGAAAATATTCGGTTTTCTATTTAAGAAAATCTCATTGCTGCTAATTTTCTTTAAGCAACCGTATATCATGCCAATATGAAAACAATTTTATCTTAAATTTAAGTCACTCTATTATTTTGTATTGGTTCAGAGGCATTCAGGTGTGTGTATGGCCATGCTGAATGCAAGAATACAAAACGTTCATATTTACGGAAGAGAAGACCTTTAAATGAACACTTTTCAGATTGTAATCAGGAGCTGTTCTCGCCCTCATTACCAACTATTTTTCTGTTTCGAGCGAAAGAAGACTACTTCTACATTTCTGCACCGTTTTTAGGTTTTGTGTCAATTCCACTTCGTTCACGTTTGACCACGATTTGAAAAACAAAACAACCTGCAAATTTAGTTGAGGGGAAATCCCCTAAGAGATGGTTATCTAATCGTGCTTAATCGCTAGCACTGGTTGCCATTCTGCAGGAGCTGATTTTTGAGAGAAGAAAACTGCGAAATCCTACACACAGGCTACCCTAGCGTGACATCGATGCGACAGTTTTCGTTTTTTGCAGCTTTTTTTGTGTGAATCTTACACGTCTCTATTTTGGTTCTATTTTCACCCTTATCCCCCTTTCACCCTCTACGAAGACTGCGCACATCAATCCGCCTAAATGAATTAATGAACGTGTGTTATCAAACACTCGCATTGAACCCATTGAAAGGTAAAATTCAATTTTATTTCACGTATGATTTTTTTCAGACATCCGAATTTTATCGTTGGATTTTTGTCGATTTTCACCTCATGCTGAAACCTCCGATGTTGGTCACCTCCTTGAGATGAGCATCTCTGAATTTGGAAAGGCCCCTGCTCTCATATGCCTTAGTGAAAAGATCAGTATGTGATTCTATACTGACATCACTACGATTCTGTATTAATATCACTAAGACATTAATTATACTACGCAGGAAATTTTCTACTGTTATTACTATAAATATAGTGGTTTTTTTTGGAATACTGATATTATTTGGCTTAGTGATAGTGGTTTTCTGGAATAATAATATCAGTACGAATAGGAATATCACAATTTTTTTACTAACATCACCACACAGGGTGGTGTCTCAAGACCCTTGTCCCCTGGCTAAGGTTGTTGTTTTAAACATCATTTTGATACCATTTTTAAATACCACTTTCAGCTCTGCCAGAAGGTCACAACTATCCAAGAAAAAAAAGTGCAAATTTCGGAGGCAGCCCAAAATCTCAAAATCCAATATGTCTTTTCAACTTTTTCTTCCCTTCAATTCTTTAAGAAAATTTATCTCAACTTTTTTTTTTTCATCATCATCTCTTTTCTTCTCAATTTTTTCCCTGCCTGCTTCTTCGCTCATCTCTCGCTCTTTTCTTTTTGCCTCTGTTTTATCTCATATTTTTCTTCTCCGGTGTACTATCTTCAGAAAAAGAAGTTAAAAAATGCCCTTTTTTTCATCCTCCTCTTCATCCTCATCCGAAAACTGAAGGAAGATTACACGGAGTTCAGCAATGAGAGAAGCGAGACAGAGGTGGGGTAAATGTGGGGGGGGGGTCAGGTGCCCCCCACTCCCTCAATGGTACATCATTCGGCGAAATGCATCAGGGGGGGCAAAGGAGGGCTTGACACGTCTTTGATTCGAGGTTCAGGTCTTTACACATTCTTAACACGTCCTTGTCTTTCTGCCTTATAATATTTTTCAGTCTTTTTTATCCACTTGCGTGAGCTGCTGAGGAAGCTTATCATCATCAAAAACTGTTCACCCCACGCACACTTTCCATCCAATGTAGTGAAAAAGTGAGGTTTTTTTTTTGCGGCGGGTGAGGGGTGAGGGGTGCGGAAGAAGAAGACGAAGAAGAAGATGAAAAAAAACAACGCTATCCAACCCATTAATTTTTGTTTGGGAGAAAGATAGGAAGGCGGTTAGGCCTGGCAGACGGAAACCATCTTTAATATGCTGCGAAGGCGGCGCAATAAGAGAGAGGTCAAACAATGAACACCAGAAGGATAAAAAGAGGAAATCGAGCGCTAAATTTATATGGGGGCGAGAAGAAGAAAAAAACAGACGGAGAGGTGAGGGATATGCGCGCATGTCAACTTCGCTTGTTTTTTCATCCATATATCCTTGGAATATTGCAGGTGTTTGGTGTTTGATCGCACAAATGGTCCAGATGACGTCGGTTAATTTATTAGGACAATTCATCGATGACCTTGATGAAGAAAAATACATGTGACTGATGTCAAAATGAGTATAGTTCTTAATGAATGTCCAATCAAAAAGTCCATAAGTTCTTCTTCTAACTCATCCAGGGTGGAAAAGTTGAATATGGGTATATATGGGATTCTACCTGACCATGTATGACCCATATATTGTCATGTATAAAACTATATATGGTCATATGTTGACCAGGCAACTTTAGGTTAAGCCATATTTGGCTGCATAATGGCCATGCATAAGACCAAATATGGCTGTATTCATGGCCACATTTAGAATATGTGGCATTTGACTTTAAAAAATTATATGGGATTACATTATGGAATTATATAAAATTACATTGATTATATGTATGGACGTATATGAACACATAGGTCCATTTGTGGTAAATTTACGATTTATACATGTTGGCCCAAATTTTTTTCGTCCCGGGATTATCTCCAGATTTGGACAACCCTCTTCCTCTTCTTCCATGGAAGTACAACTAATGGTCTAAATGACGTCAGATAGTTTTTTGCATTTTAAAAAGGACCATACACGTTCCTTTGCCGGACTCGAAATTTCTGATTTCATGGATCAATAAAATGCTTTTTATAATTGCTAAATTTATTTCTACCTTTCGCAGAATTAGCCGTCCATTAGGGTCTATATCATTTTTTATGATTTTTAAATGCCCTCTTATATTATAAAACACTAAATAAACGTTTTAAAATTAATCATTATAGGTATAGGGTTTGCTGAAGGTTGAGGTCTTCCTTAACTTGTTCTTGATAAAAAAATTAGCGCAAATGACGTCATTTGGGATCATTTTTAACGGTTATCAATACGTATATTAAATTATTTTTGTTTTTTATTCCAAACGTTGCATTGGAAAATTTAACATCAGATTACAGGTGTTGTTATATGTTCAGGAGCGCCTTGATTCTCGATAACACTCGAAACAAACGACAAAAAAAATCAAATACATGGCTACATTGTTGTTAACGGTTATCTGCTAGAACTTTTTTTGTTTTCAAATATCTTTACTTTTCCATGCCTGACGTTGCATTTGAAAATTTAACATTATAGGTATATATGGCTTGCTAAAGGCAGTCGTACTACTTAATTAACTCTAGATTCAAATTTATTTTAAAAAAATGGCATCATTTGGGGACAATGCCTTTAACGGTTCGCTGCATTTAATTTTAAAATGGAAAAAAAGGACCAATATTTGACAGGTTTCATATGATTTCAGATTTCAAAGACCTTGGACGTGCGAATTTGGTGAATTTTGATAAAACAAAATGTATTAACGTCCAACGTCCAAATCTGGTGACCAGTACTCCTAGATCTTCCGATTTATGTGAATACCCCCTTACCCCTGGTGGAAAGATCAATATAATCAGTACAGTAGATATCGGTGCAAATATACTGATCATATAATGATATTAGTGAAAAATGTAGTGATATCGCCAACTATTCTGTTATTAGTAGTCCCAAAAAACACGACTGATATCAGTATAGAATCATACTGATATCAGTAAAAAATCATACTCATATCAGCAGTCCCAAATACAATCATATATGTGATATTAGTATAGAATCATACTAATATCACTAAGGTGGTTATACAGATATTAGTATAAAATCATACTGATTTCGCTAAGGTTATGCAGATTTCAGTCAAGAACCACACTGGTATCAGTATAAAATCATGCAGATACCGGTAGATAATCACATAATGATATTTTTTCCAGTGACCACCTTACAAACGTCGGACGTCGTTTATGGACGGCCTCTCTCCGCCTCCGCCAATGAAAAGGCGATGCAATCGGCGCGAGTCACGCTTCATAAAGTCAAAATTTGAAGCTGAAGAATAAAGTTTGATATAAAAAAAAGTTGGGATTTGAAACGAATCCTGGGTGTGAAAAGCCATGAGCCAACGTTGGCGTTTTGGACGTTATCCGCTCCTTTTGACCGTTCGACCATCGGTTCATTTAACGTCCGTAATACTGATGCGTAATGCGCTTCCGATAAAAAAAAATATTGGTGAAAAAGATTTCGGACGTCTTGCACCCATAACACCCCCCTTAACACTACACGCACGCACATCCGATAAAATGCAGATGCGTGCAGCAATGGCCAAACCTAGAAAACGACTGAAAGAAGTAAAAGAAATGAAACCAAAAATATAAAAAAACTTTGTTTTCAACCAAGATTAGGAAAGGAGGGTGAAGAGAAATGATTTTCACAATTTTATCTCAGTTTTTGACTCGTTTTGGGTGAATATCGTGACCGGAGAGAGAGCCAATCGCCTGAACTGAAAGCAAAGGCGAAAATTGAGAGAAATG
>JAQIXS010006315.1:0-10929 GCA_034700785.1 Rossiulus vilnensis | reverse complement strand
CGACTTTGATGCTTCGAACCAAAACACACAGCAAGCACTCTCGGGTCCAGTGAAAGCAGCCATCTTTGACGCAACTGCCGCGAGCGCTCGTGACGGTGCGATTCGGCACTAGCAAACTACGCGAGTCAAAACTTGATGTGTTTCCATACAAATTGACACTACAATCACCTCTGTAGGTTTTATGAATAAATTAATATGATTTTTCAAAGTTGTAAAGTACTTTTTGAAACACCCTGAACATAAAACTGTAGGTACAGTAAATATGAACGAATGAACGCTGAAGGACAAAATATACAAAATTTCATCACTAAAACAATCAAAGAAATGCCATTCATTGGCAGATTTTTCACAAATTTGTAGAGAAATTACAAACCCATTACACAATTAGAACTGTTAGAAGAACTGAAGGTTGATAGGGAAGGTAACACGGTCGTGACCGGTTACTGGGGCTTCTTACAAATTATAAAGTAGGTTCCTCATATCCAGAAGAGCCATAGCGTGGAACCTACATGTTACTCCCACAACAGTCAGACTATATAATAAAAACAGTGAGAAGTTCATGATTTGTTTCTTTGTTTTCTTTTTGCAGAAGAAGAGCAACGAGGACCTGATGTCCTCGATCATCGAGAATGCTCTGGGGAAATTCGGTGATTTCAAGTCGATTATCACCAGTCAACCCTTGCACCTGATGGTCGGGGTCACACGGTTGCCCCCCACGCCCAAGAAACACCACCGGAACATGCCACATCAACAGCCTCAACCGGGGACCTGCTATGGGTCCTCGTCCGCATACACCGGCAAGGACCGACACAGGTCCTTGTCTATGAAGCCAACTGGCCAAGCTTACCAGATGTCATCTGGATCCAAACCCAAAGCCGAGCTCCAGGTAAGCCTCCTCCAATTGTCCACGTCCGCAATCCAATATACAACAAAACATGTCAATACGGCTTAAATAATAGGTGAAAACTGCGTCTTTTTAAGTCACCCAACCGTCTTATAAAGAGACATCGTTAACTTCTCATTTTGTCCCCCATCTGTCCTCGAAATTACGTCATTCTTTAAATTACCTTCTTTATGGACGACCCCTTAAAGCATCAGCTCCATGGTAAGCCAATGGTAAGCCGACTGAATTCACCACCGACAGCCAAACTGAGACGGGAAAACGCCTCAAAAATGTAAAGAGTCCAAGAAAAACCCATCTAACCCTTACAACCCAAAACGAGCCAAAATCTCTCCCGCCCACGCAGGAATCTTCGAAATAGTGAATCAGTGCAACATTTAGCCATTCCTAAAAACAGGTACTAACTTTTTTTGTTTCACACACATTCGACTGTCTGTGTACCATCTCACCGGTTTTGGCACCCCATCAAAGTCTCACAATGACTTGGAGGCGGTCAAAAAGTAAGACTGACTCCTTCCGTACAGATCCCCTGAACAGAGACTTTGTGGAGGTTTTATGGAGTTTAATATGGACAAAATTTATTAGAAAAAGACTGACAAATAAACAAAAATTATTTTGGGTTACTGTTGACTATGGTTATAACACAGGGTAATTAAAATACACTCTGGTTTGAAAAGCATTGTCCTGTTTATTGCGGACAAATAGTAAAGTAAAATGAAGGTCCGTGTGTAGTCAGGGTGCTTGGCCGAATCCGGTAGCTAATTTCTCTGACATTTCCCGGTTATCCAGACAATTTATCATAAATTTCCACACCAAGACAAGATTTTAAACTCAGTTTTACTAACACTAACATATGCAGTTCAAAGCATATGCCTAAAACTAAGATTGCTGTTTAGACATGTTTTGGATGAAGTGTCACAGTTCTTGAGCACTAGATAATTTCACTCTTGGTAACTTGGTCTTTAATTAAATAATGAATAAATTATATTATAGCTCATTTTTGATTAGATGGTTCGTTTCAAGACACAGAATGGATTTCCATGACTATTACACTGAAATCAGTAGTTCCAAAAACAGTATGCGTATATATATATACTAATATTAGTATAGAATCGTACTGATATCAGTTAATAATCAGTGATAATGGCAGAGATTTGGGGCCGAATTGCAAATTAGCAGGCCATATACAGGCAATTTTTTTACAAAAAGTATTATCCTGACGTGTTATTCCATGACTATTACAGGCTTCAGACGGCCAAACACCCTGGTGTATTTATTAGACCCCTGAAAGTTTGTTTTGGGAATAGATCCTATTGGGAGGTAGGCCTAAGTGATTACACACAGCGTTAGAAAATCTACATTACTTAAAATATTAGTTAGAAAATTGTTAGTGACCAAACCCCTGCTTCAGTGAGACCCCCATCACCAAAGCACCTTAAGTTGGCCCTTACAGGGGGTCTGGTCAAAGCCTAGAATATTCCAGGACAAGAGTGACAAAGAAATGGTTACTGTATTTGGTCGCGTATAAGCCACACTTTTTTATGGGTCTCATTTATTTAAGCACTATTTTTAATGGAATGGGCACTATCCTACAAATCAAAATAGCACTATATTTTGTAAATGAGCACTATTTTTAATTATTAATCAATATTTTTTTTATATAATTATTTTTTGAGCACTATTTAACGTAAACAACAAACCTAACTTAACCTAACCTAACTATATCAATTTAGATTTACTCATTGCTCACTTAATATTACGTTAGTGCTCGATCGTTATTTCGTTAGTGCTCAGGTAAATTAATATAGTGCTCAAATAAGTTAGTGCTAATGGAATTTGTAAATAGTGCCTATTCCATTAAAAATAGTGCTCAATAAATTAATACCTTATAAAATACTGAATCGAATTTAGAAACAAAACTATCTTTACATAAACATATTAGTAACTTAACCTATGTAAAGCAGTTATTTGAGTAGTAAAATAAAATTGGCCGTTTGTAGGGTAGTAACAACCAAACAACCTAGAAAATATTTCGAAACTGCTATTTCGTATTTAAGAATGTGAACTTATTTGTCATGGATAGTGGCATATTCTTCAATATGCTGCCGGAATGATGAATTTAATGTTTATGCATTTTCTAATTATTAAATGGACGCATCTGCTGTTATTTTTTTCCGTTTATCTAAATGGAATGATGACAAATTCATTTCCATGAAATATTATACATACTTGCTTGACAAAATCAGCATAAACAAATTTTACGTCGAAAACATGTTTGGGTTTGCGGATCCATTCCCCTTGATAAAGAGGACAATTCGCATATTTTATTGGATTAAGAGTGTTTTTTTGGAAAATTCTCTGAATTGATTATCTATCTGGCGTCGAACATCCCTGCACAATGTACAGGGTACATATCTAGAGAATTATGGAATTACGATCACCTACTGAACCTGAACTAATCTTAAAGTTCGCGGATTATGCCATGCTCTTGGGAAAAATGGTGAAAGTAATCTGCTCCGCAAAATAATTATTTATGAAAGAGAAGATGACACTAAAGACGGTTGTGAGAGGGTAAAACTGAATTTATTTATAAAGGATCCATATTTGCGACACACGCTTTTTGAACAATTGTGCAAACTGAACTTCTTTAGTTAGTGGGTGTGGCCAAGGGTTTCGCTTACAGAAAATAAATTGGTTTTCATAGAATTCCCTTAGAAATCAGTGGCCACAATAAAGTCATCAGGGTGTGAATAAGGATGGACTTATAAGGAATGCTCTACTGTATTTGTATCCGTCTCACTGGTAATCTGCATATCTCAGGTTGGATACTGCCTACATGCATATCACCATCGTTTGATACTATTGATATAGTTTCAAACACGTGGCAGGTGATCGAAAATTTTAACCAAAAAAAGAGTGAAAATCTGATGTCAGTAATTATGTTCCTAATAACATGGGCTATCGGCTTCAAAATGTAATAAAAGTGACAATCATTTAAGGCCATTTGATAAGATAAGAAGTTTGTGTTACAAGAAGCATAATTGGTTTCTCATTCAAACAATTTACAGCATAATGATCCTAATCTTAGACCACGATGAGTTTGTTTGTTTTATTTAATCATTGATATTACTATTTATATTTTTTAAAGGAAATCGGGCGAAATAACCTTTGGTCGTTGAGACCAAAAGAAATGACGTCCTTTAGATGACATTTTTCCAATCTTCATTGAATTGTTTAGAATCTTTCACATTTTGCGTGTACCCCCCAACTCCTAGTCAAATAGCATCCAATGTTTATGAATTTCAGTTTTTCATTTCACTTTCCTTCCCATTCATAGACGTATTTTATAGACGGTCTCTAAGGACTGCTGCAAGTGAAGTAAATATTTTTACTATACTTTTACTTATATTATGGAAGGAGCATCATCCTTTGCCAAACAACCAAACCTGCTTGCATGGCACTAAGATAAAATTGATGCAAAGGCAGTGGTTTACAATGGGTTTACGTAGCTTTTTTATTGATTTGACGAAGCCACAGAAGGTCTAGTGGGGAAGAGTTCTTATCTTCCAAACCAACCTTGAATACATTATTGCATTGAAAAATAAACGCTCAAATAAAACGCATTTGCATCTCAAAGAACAGGTGTAGTTGTAGGGTGGTTGCTCCATTCTTCGACACGTTCCTCTATAAATAGCATTTAGAAAGCATTCCTTACATGCCCTTCTTACTCCTTGACATCAACAGCGGAAGCGTTTGCAACAGAACTGCTTCTCATGTTTTCTTATACGGCTGGGTGGTTAATTCAATCCTCGAGGGAAAAGGTCATCAGCTTCTCACGACGTAATTTAATTTCCGATTGTATTGAAAATCAAGTGTAGTTTGAGCTAATGATGTGAAGGCCATCGGTCACCATGGTTGCAGTCTTTGATGTCTTGAAGAGGGAGCTTCATAGATATTCTTTACGATCTATTGAAGGAATTAACAGCTTGAAATACGTAATTATATACGTTAATCTAACACTATGTGGTATTATACTGGGAAATTCAAATATCCTTCACTGTCCAAGTACCAGTCATCGCTTACGTCATCGGTAACTCTCAAAAACTAGAGTACGTCATCAAATATTTGAAAAAACAATTAATTGAAAGTTTATTCAACCTTCTTTTGCAGGTTCTACTTGATACTGATAAATGAACGTTGTCACGTTTGTTGGTCATGTTATTCTCTCCGGTCAATGATTGTCTGACTAAGCTGAACAAAAAGCAACGACATAGTCATTTTGAAAGTAAAACTTTGTGATATGCAGTATGATTTATATAATGTTTAGTTATGCGTACTGAATTATTAGACACGTTATACACGTATATTCATGCTCACATTTGTTTTGGTGAATTTCGATTTTGCGTAATTCTTTTATTTAACTATCAAAATGTTTGTCTGCCTGACTTGCTGTATCTTTGCACATATTAGAATAACGAATTTTTTCCAAAGCACCTTAACTTATCCAAACTAGACTGGTTGAAGGAAAAAATGTTAAATTCCGGAAATCTATTGTATAACTTATGACGTTTTTCGCCAAATAGTTTTGTGCGAAACACACGGTTGCAGCTATCAGTATTTCGTTATTGGATTTTAGAGAATTTCTTTATTGGATGCCTATCTCATTCTGGAATGTCTTCTATATGACAAACAAATAAGCAATTGTGCCATGCCTTTAAAACAACGTCTTTACAGAAGGGAAATTCAGTTTGTAAAAAAATAATTTCACCCTTTTTTTTCTTGGAAACCTCTGTTAATTTTGTCAATTTATTATTTAATAGAAACATCTAACGTATTTTTTGTTTAGGCGTACATGTATACTGTATACTATAACATTTATCAAACATACTTCCAGCTTTCAGCGCGCAGTGCAATGAAGATATGGATGTCCTTATAAACAAGAAGCACGTGAAAATCAATAGATTTCTTTCAAACAACGTTAAAGGCAATGGCGCTTCAGCTAGACGTATTCTAACGGTTACCCTGTGATGATGAATATGATTCAGTGTTCAACAAGGAAGCACCGAAGGATGATCAATAAGCAGATAGTCGTGATCATGTGTATGTGATCCAAATGTAAATCACAATACAGTTTCTATACTAATTGTGAATCAACAAATGCACAAGGACATACATGTATGTATCATGTTTTTCAAGAATTACTTTGATACATTATGATGCTTTTATTGCAAACCACAACAAACTCTAAAGAAAACATGTCTAAATTTAAGAATTTGCTCTTTGACTTCGATTCACTAACTTAAGTTGAAATCGGTTTAATTGTGCGTGTTCAGTTAGGCCTATCGTATAAGTTAGCCGAACGTTGCTTGAAAACTTGTAAAAGAAACACAAGACAGGGTGCAATCAGCCTCAATGCTTTCTTGTGTGTTGCACGGCCACAGTTTTTGTGCCAATCATAATATTGACACAACTAATCGAATACCCTTTCAATTTCTTTTATGATAAATTTATGATAATTTAGTAAGGATTTGCACATGCGCATATCTTTATGTGGTGCAGCAAATTGTTCATCCAAATCATGGAGTATAGAATGTAAACGCTTTGAGCAAACGTTTCATCCACAGAGTAGTTAAAACAGGATTTTAAGGCTAACAGCTCTTTTGCTTCAGTGCCACTTGTACGCAAGGCAGGAAAACCTGATTTTTTAAAAAGCAATTATTTCTTGGCAGCTTTATAAATACAATACAACACGCCAAAAACCACAACCAAGGCAAATCTCCCTAGTGAGTGTGATCCCGTACGTTAATGAATGAACAATTGATGATGGATAGACTAACGTTAGGAAGAAGGAATTCTAGCATCACGTTTCATCAATTAGCGCACACTTTCATTGCACAGCGAACACGTATGCTGCAATTATGAAGCCACAGGGTGGTAATTTATGGAAAGCTTGGCTGATAAACGCCAATTATCGACCCATGTTTACTTCCTTTTTAGAACACCTTGTGTGAGACTGAAGTATGGTCTCGACCTTCGCTCTTTACAACGACTTCAAAGCGCGCTATTGTTGTGGATAAATTTCTATAGGGACCCGAATGTGAAAATAAACATTCTTTGTGGCAGTTCAAAGAAGTAAAGCAAAGTTCTTCAATTGGAATAAGAATACATTTATTTGCTTAAGAGTAGCTTTTATGTACAAACATCAATATCATCTTAGCGTTTCAACCTTGTTGCGAATTTATTTTCAATTATATTCCTATTGTAAGATAAATTGCTTACAATAGTAAAAAAGCTTGATTCAGCATTAATTTTTCATTTTCGTATAATTTCAATATGGCACCATTCGTTCAAGCATGATATGAATGCTGCAGTGGCGTATCTTTGCGTCGTTTTAAGTTTCCGTATATCGCTATCTTATTCGTGCTAGATAGTAGCTAGATATGGCAGCTTTTTATATTATTTTTATGAATAGACTTCGTACTGCAGTGCACGTTCTTTAAATAAATGTCACTCATTGTTCATTTTTCTCCAAATTAATTATGTTTAAAAAACGTACGAAAATGACATCAATTAAGAGTTGCCTTATTTAGATAATGCATGGAATAAACTAGAAGGGGCTGTATGGTGTAAAAAATTCCACTTTTTGATTTGTGGATGGGCCTTAACATGACGATGTACCGATTTATTGTTTGTATTTAAAACATAGGAATTGGTTTAGTTGCTTAAATTGCATTAAATTCAAGTTTATAAAAAGGTAAAATCAAATGTTACTTATACAAGCAGATTGTTTGCTATTCACAACGTTTAAATGCAATAATGAAGCGTGGTGAGTGCAAACTCATATGTTGAATGATGCGTACCACAGTTCCGGTTGTTAGACATACATTACTGTACTTACATGTATATATTGACGTGACATCTGTGCCAAGGTACATGAATCCAGTTAAAATTTTCTTGATTACATGATTGCATTGTAACTCGATTCTTAACAATAAGCCTGGTATTACGAGATGTTTTAGTTGCTTGATAAGTATGCGCCAAGTGCGACTAAAGAACGATGTAACGGGTATTTTTAGAACTTGATTTAAAATTCAGATTCAAGTAAATGTTTGTAGATCCGGACGATACAGAGGAGATAAGGTACTAACCTTTATAGAAAAAAATTCGCTATTATACAACGTCCGTCTCTTAAACGTACTATTTGTTTGGATCACTTGGCACATAGTATAATGATTTTCATAAAAAATACCATCAATTCCAGATTATATGCATATAGTTACATTGTAAAATTATTTAGTATATGTTAAAATCTCTATGAAACGCTTTTCCATACTCATATCATTTGTCATGAATGTACCGGTATCACGTATAAATATCCTGGATAAAAACACGAATTTGTCTTTAAAAAATGCTGAATTTTCAGTTGTTTTTTACAGTGTGAGGCAGTTAGGTTTGGGTAATTTATAGAGGCTTTTTATGGCCCCACGGTTTCGTTAGCATCTTTTATCTGTGACGATTTGACGTCACGCTTTTTTTTGTACTCATTTCACGAGTATTTAAACGTACCGTGATATGTTAAGGAATTCAATCATTTTGAAATGCAAATTTCGTTGTGGAAATGAGTGAGGCAATACACGAGAACGTGGGATTTATTCAGAAAAACGGAAGTGTACACAAATAGAATACTCGTTGAATAGTGCACAACTGGTATGCGGAAGCCCATTATCAGTTGCCGACTAATTGTTTTCATTTAGTTTGGCTTCTCTTGTGGCAATCTAAATAAACACGAATAGAAGGACGAGCGCTAGGGCATGACTTATCTTTCATTCAAAGAATGAGCAACTGTCGTTAAAAAGCTTTAGAAAATGGGAGAATCTTATCACCAAATTGCAATTATGCGGCCAGTCACATTTGCAACACATTTTGAAAGAACGAGGAGCTACTTTTGGTCTTGAAATACAATAAGATGGATGAATATGCCTTTAGCATTCGGGTCATTCCATCTCAAATCGACTAAAACGAACTGGATGTGGTTGCCATCACAATTTGCCTTATCCTATAAATGCACATGTACATGTAAATAGCGTACTTTGAGATAGCTCGAAATCTCAATTATCCCGTTTCGTAATTCAGTAGTTAAAAGGTTATGGGCGATCAAAGTTGGTGTTCCGGGAGCTATTTTGAAATGGGGCAAAGTGACGAACATTCAAATATTAATAATTCGCGAAATACTGATCAGAAATGACTATAGCACGCAAATTAATAAAATGTTCGTACGTTTTAAATATATGCTTCAATTAAAATTGGTTAAAGAAAGGCAATGGTCAACATTTATTTTTTTCGTTCTGAAACCGCAGAATAATGAAGTTTTAGTGGAAGGCCTCCAGGAGTACTTATAAAATGCCTGATTCTTGATTCGAGGACATATAGAAAAATGTGTCCTCAAACATTGCTTTTCAGCGAGTAAAAATCCACTTTGAAGTATTGAATTTGAATATTATATTTTCCCCATGAAGATAGCGCTGTTCCAAAGTTGACAATTAATTTTTTATCAGACGTTATTTACGTTGATGAGTTTAGACTCGTGCTGTATTTTCTTCTAACGAACGTTCGACGCCATGAATTCTTTTTTATCAGAAAAATCGATTCGTTATCTACACCATGTGACTTTATATTTTACGACATCAGTATGGAGCGCATGGCGTGAACTCTTGAAGTTATTTTTAGATATGAAGTGCAGTGGGGGATATTGACTTGCTAACCAAAATTCAATTGCACGAATTGATACGCACCAGAAATCCAAAGTTAAGCAATTCTATATCTTAAACCATCTAAGGAAGTTTTACGTACAGTAGTTCCATAAAATCATGGGATGATCCAATCCGTGCTTTCATTGTTTTGGAACATCGCCTTGGTGGTAAATATACCAGGAACTCAGACATTCATTCAATCAGAAACCATGGATTAAAAAGACTCCCAGACTCATGAATCGTGCATGACTGCGTGAGATTTCATTCAAACTACCATAGAATGGTAAATCTCGAAATAAACTAACATGCTTGCGATTGGGAATTCGGGCTAAGCGAGTCTTCAATTTTTTTTTTCTGCTATTGAAAATCCTGGCTGGTTTTAATGCAGTCAAAGAATTGCCATCACACTGCCTGCGGTTGTTTTTAGGTCAATGTAGCCTTAAGGTCGTAAAGTTGTCTTTTCGTGTCTGATTTGAATAAGGATTATGCTGGCCACTGCGTAAACATTAGACAATTTGCATTGTAGTTTGGATCTTCATTAAATAAGAGTTTTTAGGTGGCTCGGAAATTAGTGGTCATCTCGTATACTGCTTTCATATTGTTGAAGGTTATCGAAATTGATTCAATGGCGGACATGTTTGGCACCTTAGGATAAAGCATCCTTGACATACATGTATTTCCATGTTTACCCACTATTAGCATATATTGACGTTTCCAAGAGCGAATCCATAAAAAAATGGCAGTGGAGGAAAATGTGCTGGGGAGGGTGGAGGAAAAGCGCGACATAAAACTTTGGAGCACCATATTTCAAATATGTTAATACTATGCATTGCAGTATTTTTTTTCGTATCATTATGATATAAAACAGCTAGAGGGTATTTAAATGATTTTTTTTTATTTCTATGAAATGATAAAACATTTTAAGAATTACAGTACTTTAATACTTTCATTTTAATGATCCGCCACTGCATGGACGGTTCCTAAGTACTATTTATCAGGAATTCACGAAATGCTTAGTATTCAAGGTGCTTATTTTGGGGCATTCTCAAGCTGACCTCACATGATCATTAGTCATGATATTAGCTTCTGCTGATGATATCAACAATGGTCCTGAAATGTAAGACTGAAATGGAATGTTTGCCAGTAATGACAGGAATTTAAGATGATCGTGTTAAGCTGACAAGTAATGATAAGAGTAATGACGTTTACTCCTTAAACTTAAAGCATTCGGAATTAATCCCCTTATTATATCATGGATATCTGCATTTCTGACAGGAA
>JAQIXS010006314.1:0-10929 GCA_034700785.1 Rossiulus vilnensis | reverse complement strand
GAGAAATGAAGATTTGAACTTTGTCCACTTGATTACAAACCAAAACGTTGTACGTGCTGTACATGCTGTACGTGGGTATCAGAAGTTGTATACAAATGCACCTATAGGCTCGCTTACGTCGTAATTATTTGGTAAAATGATTTAAAAACAGTGTATATATTACAAAACATTGTTTTTTCTTCTTATAAGGTTCTTGAATTAAGCATTACGTAAATATGACTGCAAACGTGTGAAAAAAATGAAAATGTTTTAATTAATGGTAATTGTACTGTAAGTCGTCTTTAAAAGGCTCCATGTGTATATCCTCTTATAATTTGCTCATGAATAACATATTTAGTGTTATGCTCTATTATAAACTTTTATTATGGTGTAATTGTACAACGAGAAATTTAAACTAATTGCATAGAACAAATTCTTGGATTTAAGAATCATTTTATCGCATGTACCACCATTAAGTTTCAAACGTGAGTTGGCTGTCTTTTGGTTTTTTCTATCGAATGTTGAAAACATTAAAACTTTATTGCCTTTTGTTTATGTACTTCTAGACTCCAAACGTTCAGTATGCGTAGTGTTAAACTTTGAATGTACATACATATACATGTTGGTATGCTGTAAATTAAAATAATATTAAGAGCTTCATTGTCACACTGGTGGCTCACTCATTTCATAATACAAATGACAACATGAAATACCGGACGCTTAGTTTTATTTGCAAAAGTCTGGGAAGAATTTGCGAAAAATTGCGTTGGACTGCGTAAAGCGCGGCTATATAATAAACGGTTGCATAACATAAATACTCAGAATAACGTTTTTAATTTGTTGGTTGATTTTGTTTGCTTGGATGGTTTTTCTTGGGAAGAGAAAAAAATGGGTGTCAATTGTTAGTTGTGGCAGCTTGGCGATATACTTTCTAGACAAGCAGTTGTATAATTGCATTTCTCGCTGAAAGTTGGCTTCATTTTTGTTCTCGGCATCGTTTTTCTCCCGCATTTCAGTTTCGCGGCTGTCGTATGTCTAATATAATGTTGGTTGGAAATAGTTGCTTAATTTTCCCCTTGAGAGCACTTGTCAAGATAGAAATTGTGAAGAAGGAATTAATGAATTAAGGAGAAACATTAGAAAAATGACTGCCAGTCTTATTTCATCTTTTCCACCTTATAAAACTGCTCAGTTATAATGACGCCATTTATTATAATGTCACATCGTCGGCATATATTTATAGGGCACGTGTAATTTATTCCATTTTTTAATAGTTACTTTAAATGAATGAACAATCTCTCGTTGTGTTTGAAAATTAGGAAATAAATCTGATCATGCTTAAGCGTCCAACCAGTTGCAATAAAATATGCATACAGAATAAACGCAAGCACTAAATTCTCTTTATAACAGTGTTATCATTTCGCCTTAATCATTTGTTTTCTTATGGAAACAGGACTATTGTGATCATTTTCATATTTAATGCTTATTTGTGCTAACGTTTGGGCTATTGATGTTCCTGAATAAAACAAGACCGATATTGAAACTGAGAATACATTGCATAATCCAATTGAATGATTTTTGGAAGAATTTCACAGGAATTCAAAGGAAACGTTTTAGTCACTTTTCTCGATATGTTGAGCATCAAATTGATTTAGTGTTTGCACCATTTACATATAATTCTATATAGCCACTTAAGCTGTTTGTAAAGTGACTTTCTTTCTATATTTTATTTGAATATACGAGTTTGTATTCAAGAAGCTCCGGTACATGATATCATATATGATTACTTTTACATTTAATTCCCTCTATAAATATAATCTTCTTTATTTACATGCGTTCATGAATACAGTGTAGGCCTACACAACAGTTATATGCCTGAAATTAACCTACCATACGAAGCATTTTGCTGTGAATTGTGTTTATTGTTAGATTTTTAGATGAACACATTTATCATTTAGTCGTGTTACAACGTTCAGGCAACAAATTAATTTATCGTCCATTGACCTCTTTCATTGATTTCAATTGTTAAGGCGAAACAGTATTGCTGTATGGCTGTTTCGAAAGTAAATCACACCGAAAAATCGCAATTACCCTTAAAAGGTCCTTAAAATTTAATTAAGGTTGCCTTGAAAACAATGGATACTGAACAACTTCTTGTTCTAAGTTCGCGTAACTCCTAGATCTCAGTGAATTTTAGTTGGATAGTTTATGTAGAGAAACCATGCACCTGCTTTGAGAAAGATTTAAAGGAAATTTATTCAGAAAGGAAGTTCCTGTGCAGTTTTCGATATGCTTGGTAACCATTAACACGTACCGAAAGTTTTCCCTAAGGTGACATTATTTTCTAGCGGCAACTTTTTTCCGCACCGAGATGTCAAAACTTGTACCATTGATGATTTTAACATGGGGAAAATGCTGGCGCGCGTGTTGTGCATCTATAATCATCGCTTTATCTTAGCAAAAAAAGAAGAAAAAATCTATCGTTTTAATCTGTTTTCTATGATTTTGCTTTGTGCATGTACTAGGACCCTTGATCATCGTCGTCCCACATGGCTATAATTTTGCGAAACGCTGCGCTTCCTTTGTTAATGCTTGCTGCAGCTGCTGCTCATTCCTCCTCAAGAGGTATGTGACTCGTTTTCTTGTTGCCAATGAATCTTTCATCTCTCCCATCTTCGGGATGTTGAACAAGACAAAAAAGCTTCCCTCTTCTCCTGGAACTTTTTTTTTATTCAAATGTGATGACAGATTTCTCTTCTTGTCCTTTTTAAATCCTCCGCAATGCATGGAATAATGCTTAAATTTTAAAGCCCCAGTGCCTGCTGCTGGTATGGATATGAGGTGGCAGGGGACCTCTTTTTTAGGGCAATTCATCATTTTCGTTCCTCCTGACATCATTTATCATTGTTTGACAAGCAGATAGGGGGCGCTTTCCAATCCACACCCATGCACTGCCCTCCCCTCCCCTTCCCTCTCTCACATCGGCTGTAATTCTCCAAAATGAGATTTTCGTGGGTGTTTTTGCCCCAAAGTTGGCTCTGACTCACATTGACACGACCCAATCTGTCATTTTTTTTGCTCCGATATAATGAGAAGTATCAATATGGATACGATTGAGGCTATGGCCCCAAACCGCGAGTGATCTAGAAAGCTTCTATACTGCACCATGTGCACTCTTTCAACTCCCATAATTGCATAAAGTAAAGGCTGGGCGCTTAAATTCAGGGTCCGAAACCGACCCCTTAAATTGTTGATCAACTCAACTCCTTTTTTTCCCTTCCATTGATAAAAATCATTGAAATGCGTAGAGTGATGCCCCGATACACTGTGTATTTCAAAACAGGACAAGTCGAAGTAAAAAACGAACGAGAAATCGCGCTTTATTTTAGTGTTATCTCCATCTGACCAACTGATGCAACTATATGCAATTAAAGAGTATACATGTATGTACTAAATGTTTACAATATTACCGTTACTTGAGGTTTACCATGCATTATTTACATATCTATATATATATAAAATATGTGCCCTCCTCAGAGACTTGCATGAGACCCACCCTACAAAATTCTCATTACGAATGCGCTATTTCAAAACCTTTTTTGATCAACATATAGGCTATAACGTGACCATAGCCATAAGTCTTTCCTAAGGCTACGTTACTTGATTGAGGACTAGTATATACGATCTTCACTGTACACTACTTATGTGGTATTATTTGGATGCTCACAAACTGTTGATGCTGAATACATGTGATGTTGATCCTCTTCATTTGAAATTGTTCAAACATGATCATATTAACATCAAAAGAGCTTTCAGACGATCAGATGCATTGCAACTAGGAAACTACATATGGTGTCCAAATTTGATAAAACAGGTAGCAGCTCAATATGCAAATACTGGTATATTGAAAACCGATTGTAGTTTGCAGCTTGTTTGTTCAGCTACATAAGTTCGGGTATACCTTTCCTGATAATAATTTAATGCCGATGCTATTTGTACACTGTAATAAGAAAATGGATATGGCATATTTCTAGGATATATCAACTTCGACAGAAGCCATCTTTGCAATATATAAAGAACATAAGTACGAGATAAATAGATCTCGTTCATATATCGTAGAAATATGTGACACTATATGAAAAGGACACTCATCTTCGATATGATATGGACTTATTATCATGATAAAATTCGTCAAACTGTGTTGAAAAATTGGATGGAAGCATGGTCTATGATAATTCATCATTTATTTTGTAAATTTTGTTGTATGTAATTATTTTCGCACACTCGTCACTAAAAACATGATTGCTCTTTCTTATACTACATAACAATAAATTGCAGTTTGCATAATTATACGAAACCTTAACCCCACAATTAGGTAAACTCACGTTCATGTTGCTACACATTAGGGTGCAAAATCTCAGTTTATTTCATTAATTGATACATGTATACTTGGCAATATCTGAAGAACTGGCTTCCAAGAAGATAGCCCTTTTCATATAGACCTGCATATGGAAGTGTGGTTTAGGAGGAAATCAGTTACCTGAAATTCACAATAGCTGGATCGTTAGTTTCAGATAATAAATCACAATTTGATACTTACTCATTCTGGTGCACACTATACATGTATGGTAATTGCTGTAAAGTTGGGTTATTATTGAGTGCATCAATCCTACGTATACGTGCATATAAAACTTAGTATGGACTATTAATTTTAGACCTAGGTTTTCAAAGGACTCCATTCATTATACACCATTCTGTAAAGATCTAAGTAATTAAATTAATCATGTTCAGAGATAAAATGCTTACAATTAATAGTACTGGAAATTTGGAAGTGGGTTTTTTCTCTAAACTACATTAATATTAAATCACTCGCGAGCCCTTTTGTGAGTTTTTCCAACGTTATTTTAGTTCTGACAGTTTTCAGCTTGAATTTATTCACGTGATCAATCTCCTTCCTCGCTCGCGTGGTTTATGCATTTCTTATAGGAAAGGGGAAATATGGCTTAATTGATTGTTTCCTGCCATCAAATTCCCTGTGGCAATCAGGAATATTATATAAAACCATTGTTATAAGCTCTCAAGTATTTTGCACTTTATAAGTAATATGCATGTACGCATTAAGCACTGCTAAAAGCTGAACTGCTTTATATCGATGGCCAAAGGGTGCTTCAGTGCATTGAACCACCGCGCACCGCTCTTCTGTCTTCAATTCACTGCCTGTGTTGCTCTCTAACGAATGATCGTTTGGTGAACCTATAATTGGTGAAAGGCAACCAATAAATGACCGTATTTGTTTAATAACAACAAGACTAAATGTTTGGCAATGGAATCGAGTTGCCGCATAGATAACGACATATTACTGGGTTTCTGTCGCGGCGTAGCTTAATTTAAAATATTATTTCGACCACCATATATTAGTAGCAAGACATTGGACCCATTTTTATGGAGCATTTATCGAACTTAGGCTCAAGGGTTAAAATCGATGAACTTGCATTTATTTCAGATTCCCCAACTGTGAAAATACATGGCTACATGTACAACATTTCTTAATAAAGTGCCTAAATTGATTATAAAATTATCCCTCACAAAATTTCATTTTTTATAAGTTTCTCATTATGAATATACCATTTCAAGTTTGTCAAATGTAATGTGAGATTCACATTTAAATTGAATTCCACGTAGCAGTTATACGAAAAAATATTTTACGAATATAATTCAATTTTGAATATAGCGATTAACGATGCAACCTGCGGTTGTTTTCTTTAACTTTCACTATTAAATTTGCTATGCAATAGCTTGCTTTGTCGAGTGCATTTGCCAGAGGTAACCGCTGGCCGTTTACTGTACATATATTTGCAATAATTTCTGCTATACAGTGCCAACTCCACCAGCATTGTTATCTGATAAAGTTAAGTCAAACTGCTCTTTTATGCTTAAATTGGCCAGCTAAATAATGCAAAGGCGATAATACATGTATAGGCCTATACACTACACTGAATATAGCGAGGTGTAGTATTAGACCGCCAGGCTGCGCTTTCTGCATGAATACGGTACACACGTACACTGTATATGAATTGCAAATCAGGCCGAATCCCAAACTGCCCTCACTTTTACACCCCTTCTTTTTAACCCCCTTCTCCGCGTTAATCTATATGTATATTGGGCTTGTTATAGCCTGGAACACTTTGACTGTCTACAAGGGGTCGGGTTTAGTATAATGATCCAATGTGTTTCTCACTGCAATGAATCACAGGAAGAAATCTACAGTTATCACCCTCATTTTCTCAAATCCTAATTGAGAGATGCTGCAATCAAGGTTATTACCGAGGGAGAAGGATGTATACACGTCCAAATTGTGATGAGAAAAAAAGCTGTACAAAGAGCCATCAAGCTACATAAGAGACGAAACGAGGTAGATTGATGTTTTGTGGCCCCAGAATTTCTGAAACTAATCAACAAGCGCCTCCTTTTAGCTGCTGGCAACGTCTATACCGGCTTTGTAAACATCGTCATAATACCACGCAGGTCAATAGTTTTAGCACTGCATCGTGTCCTATGGTCGTAAGTGTTCAACTAGTTTAAAGCTAGTCAGAATTCGGCTAGGCCAAAAAAGTCATCAGGGAGCACGGTAGATAACGTCAAATCACGACTGTAATTTGGCGTGATGGTAAATCCAACACGAACCAATCACGATACAATAACAGCATGATCAAACTTATGCGTCAATGATGAACGAATTCGCGTCCAATGGGCATGAACGCCAAGTCTGTTCGTTTTCACATTTGATGTTATTCTAGGACGCAAAAGAATGTGATATCTCTCATTTGCTTCAAATATCCTGAACTTATAACAGTTATCCAAATTTTATGCAAAAACGGTAACGTTGAATTGGCCATTTTCTAAATTTCGCATGCTAAAGTAGAGTTGTTGGACTCTTTCATTAGAGGAATATGAACTGTTTTATGCAGAATGACATAGTTAAAGAATCTGGAATTTCATTTGTTTGTGATTTCTAACTTTCTAGCAGCTACAATCAGAATTCGGCCAGGTCATAGACATCTTCTGAGTGGAAGGTAATGTTTTATACATTACCCTGCAATTATGTTATACCGTATACAGTATATACATATACATTAATATTAATATAATATACATGCTATATATACGTACATCACCAAGCACCTAGAATTAGTTTGATCAATAAAGCGTCGTAATCAGGCGATATTGATTCATTCGGTGTCTTCATCAGATTTTCCATTAGGTGGCCTCACATACTTAATGAATCTTAAAACAAAATATCTGGTATGTAGATAATTCAAGAGCTCCTTAAATACCAACAGTCTTTCATAACAGTACTGGAAGAAACATATTTTTTTGCTCAAAGATGCTTCAACAGTTTTAAGAATGCGTTTGAATTTAGTTTTGAATGTTTCTAAACTCATTTACTGTAAATTTGCTTGAAAGAAAACACAATTAACAGAACGGATTGCGCTTTCATTCCGTATTTATTTTATCGGTCGTCTGCATAAAACGCTTGGTTTGTGAGACGTTGATGGGACTGAACTTCTGCGGTTGGGCTGAGCAATCAGTTATGGTTTGTTTCCCACTAACAGGCAGAGGTTAATCCAACATTTATCCTGGTGGATTTCATGTGTGGCAGACCAAAATTGTCAAAACAAAAAAAATCTGCCCGTGTGTAGTCACCTATATGTTGGTTATGTGATTGGTGACATCTTTGATTTATATTAGTGTGGAAAGTCATTGTTTATTCATAAAGGCTGATGACTGTTACCAAAGCGTAATTGAAGTACGATTGATTACAGATATGGCTTCTTAAAAATTTGCTATTTTGGGACTTTCCTTTGTTCATCAATTCATATGCTACCCCCTTTATAAGCGCCGTAAATTCCAATTTCTCTCAAATGCCTGAATTAACGCTTGCCTATCTGATTGTAGATGAACTGTAAATTTCAAGAAGGTTTGTTTACGAATAAAATGGTTACCAAGGGAACTAGCGAGCGATGTACGAAAACGTTAACATACTCGACACGACATTATTCCAATCATTTACGAAATCATGGAATTTGTTCCGCAATTTTTAAACCTACGTTTCTTGTTAAGTTCTCGTAGTACTCAAACCACTCTGAAAATCGGCGCATTTACTGCAACGCTTCAGATTGATTATCTTATTACTCTGCAGTAAAGCCTGTTTAAAATTAGGCACTGGGAAGTAGGTAAACGAATAAGGCATGTCTACTCGTCCTGTTAAAACAGTTGGCGGAGTACATAGTGTGGAGTAAATCGGCGAGGAGAGTGGACGGCATATTAGCCCCCTTCTTCTTGTCCAGTTCTGGTTTGAAAAAAACCGCTTTCATATTGAGGAAATTAAATAATAATATTAGTTCATTTTACTTTTAATAATTATAAATATGGGATCAAAATGGGTAGTATACAGATAATTATTACAGTAAAACAGGCTAGTTTTAATTTAATTTTGTAAATTTCCTAGAAAATAACGAAATATGATTAACCATTTAACCAAATTTTTATTTGCAACAATAGCAACTTAGTTGCAAATACCTCAATGCTTATCCATTTTTAAATCATAAATTCCATATTAAACTCGAAATTCCAATTGATAATCTGGACGTCCACTTACCTAGAGCCCCCACTCCCCCCCCGTCCGTCAGTGTCCGGTTTTAGAAGACCCCTCCCCTTCGCTCCCTGTCCCAGACGTCCTTTATTAATGACCCCTTATCAGGCGCTCTAAACAGGAAAAGTATGAATTTTTTTCCGTAATAACTGTACAGTAATTGCCTATTACATAATTACTCTACGAAAATCGATTTTAATATCTGAGGAAAAACTTCATTAACTGTTATCTCACTCGGCAGTCTTTCCACATGATAGGTAAGACTGGTAATAATGCAAACGCGTATCCAATAAATGTAATGAAGTTTCTCCTTAGAATTAAAAATCTATTATCTTAGAATAATAATTTAATGAACAATTACTTGTTCTTCTCTAAATGATAAATAACTGCTAAATGGGGAGCCATCAGCAGTGCCACGAATTTCATGTTAAATTTTTTTATTAAACACTTACAAAAAAGTAATTCCACGCTGATGAAAACCTTAATTATAACCTCTAGTGTCTCCTAATCGGAAAAACAGCGCTCCTCTGTTCCCCACCAATTTACAGTGTGTTTGAACGCTGTTTTTTATACAAAATTTGTGTCTTGTGAGCATCAACACAAAACACAGGACGAGTGCTGGATCTACTGATGCTCTTTTGGCACGTATTGCGCTAAGCAACATTTGAAACCATATCAATTTGATTTCATTCTAATCTAAATTTAGCTTTTCAGGACATAATAATAATAATAAAATATGACACATAAAGCAAGAACTGCTAGCTGCTATGACGAAAACGTTCAACTGTATCACTGAAGTACATTTTTGAAGTTGAACTTAAGCAGTATCCGATGCACATTTACAGTGGCTTTTTTAAATGATTGTGACTGATTTGTGAATGTTGCCTAGTGTTCTGTCAAACGTTCGAAAATTCAGCACTGTGACAAATACTGAGTCGGTATTTTCCAGCGCCATGCAAGATGAAAGGCAGGAGTTTTGATGTTCGGCGAGAGGGTGATGGTGACAGGGAAAAATAATCCGAAAACGATTTTCTGCTATAATTCTGATGCTTATGGCGTCCTGCGGTCAGTGCCGGTCATCGCAATCGCTTGAGCAAATGTTCTTATCGGTGGAATATGAGAGTTATTTTCATTTTCCCCCGTAAAGCGGTGGCGCTAGCGATTTGCAAAACGACCTTCCTTAGCCGCCTGATCTGCTGGCTAAACATCCAATAATTATTGGCCCTTTTTGAAAGTTCCATGGTAACTGTCAGAAATGAAATATCCTCGGCCAAAATGTGTAGCGCCAGCCCGCCATAATTCCATCACGGCCTTATTATTGCTGCTTGCCTGCGTGCACCTTTCTTCCAAACTCGTACTTTTCACTTTTGCGTTGATTAATGACGCTGAGGGGGGCGAGTGCACTCCCATCTCCATCCAATCTAATTGATGGCGGATACGAGCGGTACGCGCAGAAAACTCCCTCTGGTAATCAAAGACGATTTTTAGATTGAATTACATTTTTGCATCCTGATGGAGCGGCTTTGGTACGGGCGTCTCTGTCGCCGGTGCTTTAATTGGTGTACGCGGTTGCCAAAGGTGCGATGACATGTTATTTTGGACATGTTAGACTGCGCTGCAGGTGGGTCTTCAATTTCGACCGTGTTTTTGTCTCCTTCCATGCCTCCAGTATCACAATTTGTCATGCCATGACAGGGTTTTTCTCGGGAGGATTTTTCTTCCCTCCATCTCTCTCTGCTTCCCTTTTTCTATTTTTCATTCTTGGTTTTTAATCTTGTTGTTCAACTCTTAGATCAATTGGGGGAAAAGAAAGCGAAAAAAGGACGTTGAAACATGCGCTAGCAGACAGTTGTATATGCATGCAGATAATATAAGGTTTCCAATGATGCATAGGAGGATTAGCACGGGGCTGCCGATTTATACCAGCCTGGCATGCTACGCACGTATATACAGGGTGCCATCGAGTAATGGAAATATAAATTGAAATAATATGCTGGTTTGGTATGTAAATTTGAAGGATTCTGGATACTCGTTAGTCTAGTGCCGTTGACGTTCGTTGTAATGTATAACTCATTACATCTTTAAGTTTTGTTTGAGCGCAATTCTGGGTTTTAGACATGTACGTCTGGAGGCGGACTACTTAAAATACGCGTTGCAGTCATCATGGTTTCATATTTGTGAAGTATGAAACCAAATTTGTGATATGCTCCATCTTGCCATGAACATGAAAATGAAAATGTTGGGAATTTCTTATATAGGAGTCGTAATCCGTCTATCAATCTCTAGAGAGCGTTTAA